>NETT01000170.1:0-30808 GCA_003449175.1 Ceratocystis smalleyi
CTCCTCCTCCTCCTCCTCCCTCTCTTCCTGCCCCAAGATCAACAGCAGCAGCAGCAGCAGCAGATTGTCTCACGTCGATGTGCATTACTGCCTGTGGCGTACGTGTGGCGTCTCTCCTTTTTCCATCTTTTTTCTTTTCTTTTCTTTTCCCCTCCGCTCCCAGCATGCCTTTATTCTCTTTCCTCCTCTTGGTCTGTGCTGGCTTCACAATGCTCACGTGATCTCAAGTGTCTGCAACCACCACGATGCAGTCGATTCTGGAACAAAGGCAATCTTTAAGACCGGCACACAGCCGTCCGTGTCCTGGAGGCGGAGAAGGGAGCCCGGATCCCATGTTGAATTGCCGTTCCTTGGCCTTCGCTAACCCGTTGTACGTCATGGCCAGATATAGGGTTGCGGATCACGTGATTCCTGATCCAGATCAGACAACTTCGGTACAGCTTAGCGTTCTTTCGTTCTTCTGACAAGTCACCCTCCCTCCTTCTCACATTCCTTTCTTTCTTTCTTTCCCTTCCCCTGTAAGATCATGAGACACACCATTACTAGACTAGCTGGAAGTTTGTGACAAAGGTGGTGGTGGTGGTTGACCTCACGTATTACACAAATGCATAACAACAGAAAAAGAAAATGATACAACGGCGGCCACAAAAGTCGGGCCGTTTCTATGGGAAACAGACAGAGAGCAGAGCGGCGGCATGAATTATTGCGTGAACAATGCCAGCTGGAGAGTAGTAGATGGCGAATTACGCAAACAGGTCAGCCGTTACTGCGCTTGCTGTTTGTTTCCTTGCATTAGCGTTCTTTAGATTCTGCCGTATGAGTATATATCAGAAAACCAATCAAAATCAATCCCAAACTCTAGGCTCAGGCCCTCGCTCAAGTTCTGTGCCACCGAGCCGCTGGTTGTGGTCGCTATCGCCTGCGCATTTGCCGTGAGCGGACCTGTGACCACACCAGGAGCACCCGCCACCTGGCCATTGTTGTCGAGTGTCGAGTCGGTGGGTGTTATGGCCCCGATGCCGGCACCAAATGCGCCGGTCAAAGCGGCGCCTGCCATCTTAATCAGGTGGGCTTCCCATGCAGAGCGCATGTGGAACAGCGGACGGCGACTGCGCGAGAACGCATCGTCGCCTGGGCCGGTATCCACCACGACGCCGGATTCGCTGGCCACAGAGGCAAAGTTGCTGGACATACGTTCGATGACAGCAATCACATCAAGAGTCTGGCGCACATATGCACGGTCCCAGCCCTTCTGGTCAAAGGTGGTAAGCTTGCACAGGATGCAGCAGTTGCGAAAGGCCTGGAACCAGACGTTGAACGGCAGCGATACGTACATCTTGACGGGGATCGCGAAAAAGTTGTCAAACCAGCCCCGCAAGAGGTGGAAGCAGTGGCTGAGAATGTTGACCCGTTCCGTGTTAACCCAAGGCTCGGATGGGGGAATGTCCCAGCAACTAACATCATGGATGGCAATCTCAGCAGTGTTAACGACGGATTGGACAATGTCTGCACGAGTAGACTGAATTAGCAAGTGTCAAGTTTAGGTTGCAGATGATGGGATATAGCATGTCTTACAATTGTCCCGGATCTCTGGGGAAACCATTTCCTTGATCTCGCTGATGCGACTCTGCAGCATCTTGTGCTGCATGGTTTGCGTGGTGATGGTCGAGCCAATCTTGGAGTCGTTGCGATCGTTAATCTCGCGGAACAGCTTGGTAGCTTCCATGATAATCAGCTGACATCGCGTCATGACGACAAGGATGTTGTCGTATGGCGAATCCTGCTTTAAGGATATTTCAAGAAGATACTCCTCCATGTAAGGCATCCAGGGCATGGCGGTGATTGACGAGCCAATATGTAAAAAGTAGGAAAGACTAGACGAGAGGAACAAAAGGCGTGTTAGCGGTTAGCGACACATCCACAGCTGCTTGGTGCAGAAGCTATGACAGGTTCAAGCGTAGCAATAGTACCTGGACGAGATAAAGTAGCAACCTAACGCTGCACGCTTTTCGTCCATTTCACGATCGGAAAACGATGGCGGCGGCGTTGGATCCAGGGACGATAAGTATTCGTTCTGCGTCTTGTTGATGTTTATGACAGATAGGATGCCGATTGTGATATTAATGTACATGCACATGAACGGCTTCAAGTGGTTGGGCATCTGGTGGTTGCCCCAGCCTAGATAGACTACCAGGCCCTGTAGCACGTCCAAGGTGGCGGACTGGTCGGTCATGATTAATTGGCTAACGACCTCGCGTACGAGTTTGCTCATGCGAGTCTGCACTGACGTAGTCTTGCTCGTGACGCTGACAATGGCTAGCCACAGAAACGGCCTCTCATTCTTGACACACAACGCACTGGCGTTGCTTGGTATGTAGATGAAGGGAAAATATTTCGTATGCTCCGTGCGGAAGCGATTAAGCATGGCCTCCTCTTCTTGTGGCGTAAAGTCTCGCGGAACCCATGAAGGGATTTCAGCAGTGGGATGTTTGCAATGATTGAAAATGTCATCTTGGATGTAATTAGTTATAAATTCGCGCGCAGGGTTGAAGATGTTGGGCATGACGGCGCGCTTCGTGGTTGGCGGGGGTTTGCTAGCTGTAGATGGCATCTGCGCGCCGAGCGAGGATACAGAGGGTACGGAATAAGGATACATAGATGACTGCTGTGGCCGGGTTGAGTCATGTTGGAGTGGCGGTTGTGTCGAGGGTTGCTGCGCGGAGGGTTGAACAGGCACCAGGAGAGCATTTCTAGTGTGGTAGAGCGACTGTGAAGCATTGGAAGCTGGCTTTGGGTGTTGCTGGTGTTGGGGTTGTTGATGTGGTTGCTGTTGATGCTGTTGTTGCTGGTGCTGGTGCTGGTGCAGAGGATACGGCTGTGATAACGACTGCGGTAGTGATGGTAGTTGTGGCTTTTGATTTCGTTGTTGCTGTTGCCGCGCCGGTTGGGCAGGCTTGAGGCTGCTCTGCGCAAGGTCCGGTTGCCGGGCCAGTGGTACAGTTGATGAAGCCGATACGCTGGCTTCTGCAAGGTCCTGCAAGGTTGTGCGATTAGGCGACGGCGCCGTCAAGCAGGCCGTGTCGTTGGAAGCCGATCCTGCGTCCTCGGGCCCCCCGACACCTATCCGGCCGGGGCTCAGGGCCGAAACTGACGATCCCGGGGTGCTCGATACATCGGCAATAGCTGCGGCCGCCGAAGCAGCTCCGCTAATGGCAGCAGGCGGCGGCGCAGCGCCCTGTCCGCCTGACTTTTGCTGCAGGAGGTTGACTAGATTGTCTAGCTTTTCTTCCAGCGCTGCACGTGATGAAGCTCGTGATCCTGTTGCGCGTTTCCGGACGCCAGTTGTTGGCGGCCGATGGCAGACTTTGTGCAGTCGGTGGCACCTGGTAGCCAAAATAAAGCAAAAAGATGTGCTGTCAGCAGGCTGGAAGTCGTGCGCTTGTTTTGGTAATATAAAAAAGGCAAATCAAAAAGAAGAAGAAAATAGGATGGACTCCAAGGGACGGGGTTGGCAGGAAGCGACGAGCAAGGCAAGGCCAGGGACTAATGTAGAGACACTTACCTTTGGCACTCTCCACTGGATGTTAGAAGCATGCATTTGCGCTTGGTCTTGACGCATTCGGCACACGCCTTTCCATATGGCGCTGGCAAGTACGCCTCAGGGCCGGCTGGCGTCAAAGCCGGCACTGAAGCTGGATTCGGAGACAAGTCGATGGAGGGTTTTGGAAGCTCAGGTTGTATTGGGTGCTGCACAGGGCGCGGGGGAGCCATTGTGGGTATGTGGGGGAGGAGTGCAAGTAGAGGAAGAAACAGAAGCAGAAAGTCAGCAAGAGGGAAGAGAGCGCGGGTAGAAGTAACGGGTGAATAAGGGGTCCACGGTACAGAGCGTGCGGATTATGTGGTGATGGTTCTGCTGTTTCTGGACACTGGCTAACAGGCGGTTGTGGCGGTTGTGGCGGTTGTGGCGGCTGTGGCGGCTGTGGCGGTTGTCGAAGGCGAACTCCGCCGACTGAAGTAAAACAAGTAGTGGTAGTGCGCCGCTATCTTGGCTGCAAAATATAGTGAGTGATACGGATGGAAGATGGCAGTCCGCGCTATTAGAAGCAGCAGCCTGGGGACGGTGGCGTATGTATGTCCGGACAAAATTTTAAACCAGCCGTAGTCAAGTCAGCCACAGCAAGGTCTGCTCCCCTTTCATAACCGTGGCTCGCTCTAGTTAGACTCTGTCTAGGCGCGTCGGCAGAGAGCAACAAAGAGCCACAGTTGGTGCTGGCCAAGGCTTGGCACATAGGACAGGCGAATGTGCAGGGCAGATGCACACGAGGTGAAAGCCGGAATAGAGGTGGGTGGGTGTAGCTGCCTCAAGACAGGGAACGACAAGGACGGCCGCTGTGATGGATAGACAGGCAAGAGAAAAGAGGAGGGAAAGAGGAGGAAAAGAAGAAAAAATGCCGAAAAAGAACAAGACCAAAAAGGCAGTGCTAAACTGCCCCTACTACATAACAAGTCGTGAATTACATGCATCTATTTATTGTCACCATATAGGCCGCCTTTTCTCAAGCCAGACACGGAATGGAATCCCTTCTCGTCCTGGCGCTGGTAAATCCTAAACATAAAACACAAGCAGCCCGCTTCCACCTCCTACCGGTTATATCCCATGCATACATATCTTACGCCATCCCCCATATATTTTCTCATCCCACATCACATCATCGTCGTCCCGTCCCGTGCATGGCCATCCATTCTAGTATGATGAATAAAGACCACATGTAGGGGAAAAGAAGGCGCCTAAACCTTCAAGCCTCACTCCCTGTTTCTGCTTCTTGCTCCTCTCACCTCTCTACACCCACCCCAGCATTTCCAGCGTCCCCCGCATTTCAGACGCACCAAGCCCTGCAATGCCCAGAGCTCTAACCTGCGACCCTTTGCGTAACTTCTGCAGCCCAACTGCGATCTTCCAGCTCTCCTCCTCGTCCACCACCACGAGGTAGCGCTTGCCTTCCTGGTCACGGATCGTTGCCCGAAGCACATGTAGGCCCTTATTTCTCCAGTCACCTGGTTGGCCGGACGGTGACGGGATCGTCATATCCGCAAACTGCGACTCGCACATCCCCATCGCGCAACAGCCCTTGCAGGCGGTCAGTAGCTCTGAAATGTAAGTGTCGGCGTCGGCGCCCTGAAGTATGCGTGTGCCCCCTCGTTCAGGACGGATGCGTGCTCCCGTTAATTTGTTCAGCATGCTGAGCCCACTAGACGTTGCAATGCCTGAGGGAGTGGCTGCAGAGGGGTTGATACAGTGCTGAGGACACCAAACCTCCATGTGTTTCAGTGTCCATGCCTTGACATCCCACTCCCGCTGCGGAACGCCGCGAATGTCGTCGTCGATGAAGAGACCCTCTGTAGTCATTCGAAGCACCAGCCCATCGGTGACTGGTCCCTGGCCGGAGATAAGTTGTGTGGCCGGTGTCTTCGAAAACTGGTTCAAGAACATGTATACTGCCCGAATGCTAATCTTATCGGGATTGGGCGTTGTATAGTGTCCCCGGAAGGATGGCGGTGGAGTAGTACGCGATGTTGACTGCGAAGGTGCCCACGACCCATCTGACACATCCGAAACCGACTTTTTGCGTGGAGTCGGCTTCTTGGGCTGGTCATATGGGCGATACGAATATGTTTCTTCGGGCCTCATTGGCGCTTTCCCTGCGGCTGGTGGTGGTTGCCGGGGAGACTCCGTATAATGATATTCGGTCCGGGGATTGTGGGATGCATGGTGGCTTGTGGGCGGGGGAGGTGCAGAATCTGGCGATGCCGTAGGCGGCTCCGATACTGTGGACTTAGCAACAGATGGCTTGCCGTTGGGCCAGATCCGCGTCTTTTCGCCGACACTGGAATATGCATAGCCGCCAATACGGCTGTTCTTATCTTCTTCCTTGCGAAGCTTCTCGGCTGTTTCTCTCTCTAAGCGTTCTTTGAATTCGCGTTCGCGGCGTTCACGATCAGCAATTTCCTGCAGCTTGGCAAGCCGGTTTCTTTCTTCCATCTCCTTCTTTTCTTGCTCCTTTTCTCTTCTCTCTTTCTCTAATCTCTCGTTCTCTCTCTTCTCTTTCTCTTGTCTTTCATTCTCTTCAGCTTCCCTCCTCCGTTGAGCAAGCCTCTCTTCAAACTCACGTTTCTCACGCTCGTGCTGTTCTTGCTCTCGTCGCTCACGGAGGAGACGTTGTCGCTCTTCTCGGTCCCGGGCCGCTTTTTCTTCGGCTTCCCGTTTCCTGGCCTCTTGTTCGCGCTCTTCTCGCAACTTGCTTTCGCGTTCGCGTGCTTCGCGGACCATGCGCTCCCTCTCGCGCTCTCGTGCCTCGTGCTCCTTTTTTAGGCGTTCCAGAGCCTCTCTTTCACGGGCTTCGCGTAGAAGGCGATCAAGCCGCTCCTTCTCGCGCTTTTCTTTGGCTTCTTTTTCGCGCTTTTCCTGCTCAAGTTTAAGCTTGGCTGCACGTTCGCGTTCTTGGCGCTCACGCTCAAGCTTTTCCTTGCGTTCGCGTAGCTCACGTTCTCTGGCTTCTCGTTCCCGTGCTTCTTTGTCACGAAGCTCTTGCAGTCTCTTGGCAGCTTCATCTCGTCTGCGTTGTTCTTCTTGCTTAGCTTTCCGTACTTCTTCCTTGCGCCTAGTTTCTTCACGGGCCCGTTCCCAAGCATTCAAGGGGTTGGGGCGTGCAGTCAGAGTAGGAATGGGGCTTGAAACGGGAGCCGGAGCCGGAGCCGGAGCCGGAGCTGGAACTGGAACTGGAGCTGGAGCTGGAGCTGGGATTGGGACTGCTGCAGGCGCTGGTACAGGGGAAGGTGCAACAACAGGTTCAACCACGCGTGGCAAAGTAACAGGGGCAACAATAGGCTGAGGACTTTGTACGGAGACGTTTGCCTCTACTCTGACTTCCGGTAGTGGTACTGGTTGAGGCGATGTCGATATTGTCGTAGTAGTAGGAGTGGCATGTGCGACTTCAGGGATATGCGTAATACCCGTTTTGGACTTAATCTTTTGCACAGGGGCAGGAGAAGATAGAGCTTGATAGGCAGTCTCAGCGGCCACAACTGACTTGGCCGCAATCTTTGTCTTAGTCTCAGACTTTGCAGAAACCTTGGATTCCTTTTTAACAGTCTTTTTCACCTTTGGGGCGACCGCAGGCTCAGGGAGAGCTAGAGGTTCAGGCTCGGATTCAGGTTCAGGCTCTAGAGCTTTGGAAGGAGGTTCCGCCTTGGCCTTACTCTTAACTTTGACGACTTTCTTGACCTTTTTAACCATGGGCGGCTTAGGGGCCAGCTCTTTTTCGGATTCAGATCCGGAAGCCATGGGTGGCTCAGGCTCAGAGTTCTCCTTATAACCCATCACATCATCGTCGTCGTAATCGCTTTCGGGCTCTGGCTTTGGTTCCGGCGCCTTTGCGACCTTGACCTTCTTCACTTTGATGATTTTCGTCTTTTTGACCTTTGGCTTTGGAGGTTCAGGCTCAGGTTCGGGTTCTAACTCGGACTCTATTTCTAGATCTGGCTCTAGCTCTGGTTCTGACCCATAGCCAAACTCAATTGGAGGCGGAGGTGAAGGAGGCCTAACAACCTTCTTGGGCTTCTTGGCCTTGGTCAAGGGTGATTCTATCTTCTCAACCTTGATTGGCTTCTTGACAGCCTTAGGCTCAGGCTTAGCTTCGACAACATAGTCTGCCGCCTTGTCTATTTTAGACACAGACTTTGAAGTAGACTTGGTATGAACCTTGCCTTCGGAGCGGGATGTCGCTTTTTTCACTGGCGGCTTAGAAGCTGAGCGAGTCGGTTGTTTTGGCTTGGTGTCAAATTCCTGATCATGGCCCATGTCGAAATCATAATCGTGCTGATGCTGACGAGTCTTTCTGTAAGATGTAGCCGTTGTCTTTATAGGCGACTCAGGTTCCGACTCGACATGGGGGTTCATCGGGCGCGATTGAGATTCAAACGCAAGCGGCGTCGGTGATTTTACGACTCGAGGAGCACGAGTTGGGGTTGAGGGGAAAGCATGGTCAACAGCGGATGGAACATCTCTCCGTCGGCGAGGCGTCGAGAAGATGGGTCGGGGTGGAGGAGACGGCTGTCTAATAGTAGGACTAGGCTCCCTAGGCAGGGGCGGCGTTGGTTCTCTTAGAGTGGGTTCTCTTGGAGGGGGACTGGGCTCTCTTGGAGGGGGACTGGGCTCCCTAGGAGGTAGTGTAGGCTCTTGTGGGGGTGGAGGAAAGGGCTTTCTTGGAGGCGGGCTTGGGGGAGGTGGGGTAGGTTCTCTTGGTTGTGGAGGCGGGGTTGGTTCCCGAGGAGGCGACGATGGAAAAGTGGCGGCTGCTTGAGGTGCTGCTTCACGCGGGGCTTCTCGCTCATATTGGTAATGTCCCTGTTGTGAATATGATTCTTGTTGGGGATACTGGTTATTTTGAGGAGGAGCCTGGGTAGGGCTGGGCCCGCCAGAAGCAGAAGATTGATAGCCAGCCCCCATTGTGGGCTTTGCGCCAGTGAATGCACTGCTCTGAACTTGGCCAATATACCATGAACCGGCGCCCACCAAGAACAAGGCCAAGATCATTGTGAAGTTCACCATTGCATAAGAGCCATTGAGCCAGCTTTGCAGCATGGGCCCAATGCTCTGAAAGCCAGCAACCATGATCAGGGCACATGAGAAGCCCGCTGCGAAGCTGTTCATATTAGTGTTCAGTGAGGGTAGGTAGAGAAAGCCAGAGCCTGCCGAGTGAGGAGGGATGACAAAAATGTCGTAGTTTCCGGGGGGGAGTCTAGAGCGAGAAGAGTCGCCTGTTTGAGTGGTTCGTGGGTTCGGGCCGTTGGAAGGAGGGGGCGGCGGTGGCCCGCTCATCGTTCTTCAACAAGACAAATGAAAAGAAAGAACGCAAAAGTCGCTATACAAAGGGGCGGGGGAAAAGAACAAAGAGGGTATCACAGGCGAACAAAAGCAAAGCGTTAGGCAACGGAATTGACTAACTCCAACTGCGAAGGGCCATTGGAGCGTGTGGGTATGTGATGGGTTGAGGTGAACTGGTTGCTGCCTACGCGCTGTTAGCAGCCGCTGCAGAATAGCGGGATGGGAGGACAATGATCTCACAGAGAAATTCGTGGGTGCCGCCGAGTCTCTAAGCCACACAAGGCGCCCTGTGAGGACAGAAAGGGGTGGCGATCGACCTTGGTGGGGAGGAGAGTGAAGAGAACAAGAATGCGACGATTGGATTAAGGTTGGAATGTAAGAGAGGGCGTCTAGCTGATTTGCCGTGAATCTAGAAGACTGGGACGTCAATAATTTAGTTCGATGTATGCTTCAAAGAGGTATAAAGATTCTTGTTCAAGGGCGCCGACGTCTTGTCACGTTGATGTCAGAGGCTGGATAACACACTTGGCGGAAGAGAGTGGGCTGGTTATGAGAATGTCAAGGAAAGCAAGTACAGCACCATACGCAGGTAATAACTTCTTTGTATCCCTGTGTGAGCCACAGCGCGTGATTAAACAACAAGGGGGGGGGAGAACGCACATGTAAAAGCAAAGATCAAATTCAGGCTATGCCCCAAGACCTTGAAGAATGATGGCTTGAAACAAAGAAAAAGTGAAGCAGAAAACCCAGTCCCTGTAAGCACAAGGCTAGATATTCAAACAGGAAACTTGAAAATTTAGACAGCAGCAATTACGAATTGCATGAAGGGCGGGGAGGGGAATCCGACAGAGACAGGTAATTACCCAAGCACATTCGACGAACTTTTCTGAATAGATGCATTCATACATACTTCGACTTGTTTTTCCCATATAAATTCGCTGCCAGATAACTTGATTTGTTTTGTTTACCTGGCTTTTGTGCTAAGGTAAGCCTGGTTGGGGGAACCAGCACGGTACGTAATAGCAGCATGCCGTGTACTAATCTCCCACTTGAAATCCGATCCCCTTGTACCTGGAGATCTCCAGACGCTCCCTTTCACCCAAGCACTGGCTCAGCGACATGGAAAGCCTAGCTTGTTGTTCTCGAACATTTGAGCAAAATCTTTTCTCTTCCTTGGCACCGGGATTGACAAGAAAGAAGTTGACTCAGAGAGGATGTTGCAGTACAAGCTAATGCCGAGAAGAAGCGCTAACTCAGACAGGAGTCTTCTTCGACCAAATGCCGCACACCAGGAGCGCTTGCTGCATGGTGTTTTTCCCTAAAGGCTCTGCCCATGGTGGTGTTGATAGCAGGCAGCAAGGTTCGACTTTGTTGTCTATCCCGTACCAGTTTCCACCATTACCACAACAATAGCGTTCCTCCAAGTCCACCCACACCTCCTTCTGTGACAATATGGACAGCCTACCCCTAACCAGAGGAGTACTGCTACCCGCCTTCCCATAGAAGTCGCAACCTACGACTATTCATTCACTTGCATGTAATGCAACCATCATCGCCACTGCTACCTTTCACCAACAATGAACCATCTCCAACAGTAATGATGGACACAGTCGATCCACCGTCGATCGTCCTGATTGGCCGGCTCTGCCATCCACCAAGTTGCCTGGCAACAACAAGACCACGAGACGGTGCTAATATACTTTATTTTTGCTCCACTGAATGCTCCTTCGGTCTGTTCTTTGTTTCCAAGAACCCTAAGCATGCTGTAGAGGGTGGTCTTGAGGGTTATTCCTGGTGGTCTTGTCATCACGACAAAACTGGCCAGTAATTGAACAATCAAACCTGGCCAAGAGTTTCCAGAATATCTGCAACTTGTGCGGAAGGCACAAAAGTCTATTGACTTTGCATGAAGCATTAACACTTTCATGCACTACGGTGCATGGATTAGACTTGTCTGTGCTGTGCTGCCTAGTGCCACCGTCAACTAGGGCTCGACGAAAACTCTGACCAGGTCGCTATGTATCCTAACTTTCTAGATATGCCTTCTACAGGACTGCAGGTCCCGTATTCTGTTGTACACTCAGGATTATGTGTCCGCAACCGTCCTAAGTACGACATGGTAGAGAGAAAAGTTCCACACGGGCTGCTCTGAAACATTTGCAGACATAGACATAGGCGCCTAGCTATGAGACGGAGCAAGGAACAGATAGAAGGGCGGGGGACTTTACTTGCTGTATCAATAACAACGTTAGGAGCACGTATTTCTCAAGGAAGACTTTGTAACCAAAAAAAAAAAAAAAAAGAAAAAGAAAAACGAAGAAAAGACAAGTCATGATAAGGGGAAGCCCAACGCCGTTGTGGAAGAAAAGAACGTATACCCAAGCAGGGCATTCAAGGCATCAATCAGGAGGTATGCAAAGGAAACAAGAGAAGCACAGAACAAAACTCCCAAGATCGGACTAAAAGCGAAAGGAACACCACTGACACTACTGGAGGCAAACAACGATAGTTAGAGCCTTCCTCAGAAGGACAAGAGCAAACAAAGCAAGGCAAGACAAAGCAAAAACAAGGCTCTGGGAAGAAACTTCACGGTAAAACGAGCAACTCTCTCAGGCGCAGCTGTGAATAGGCCAGGAGAATAAAAAACGACAAACAACGAAAGAGCGAGAGAGAGAGAGAGAGCAGAACAGAACAGCGACGCCAAAAAAAAATAGACCGAAAGCGCCGCCAGGACCTAAGGCTCCCATTTGCTCAAGAGCGTAAAATCAAAAACAACTCCCGAACACACCATGAGAGCCCCCTAACTAGGCGCATGACAGCCCCATAGAAGCTAAACAATGCTCCCATGGTGAGGACTAGGAACCTCAGTGCCAGCCCGGCAGTTCCCCTGGCCGACATCCCCGCAAGCGCTAGAAGCCCTTCGCCGCTGGTGCCAGAGTAACCAACCGCTGCTCCACCCGGGACAGCACTGCCGCCACTGCCAGCAAGTCACGATGCTAGCTTCTTGATACGGTTGCGCGCGACACGCACTTTGCCTGAGACCCGGTCGACATCCTCATTAACACGATCAAGCATCTCGACATGGCGCTCAACTTCGTCCCTGATTGCCAACCCCATATCCTTTTGCCGTCGCACGATTGCGGCTAGTTGGTCCAAGCTCTGGTCCTGGCTTTGCATCATCTGCTGCTGCAGCTGGAGGACGCCGGTGTTATCGAGCTCACGCGTCTGGTCCGTTTCGGCAATAGGTGCGCCAATGACTCGACCACTACGGGGGGTGACAGCAAGGGAGGATGTAGGCCCGAAAAGCGCCATTTTGTCGGAAGACGAAGCAGCACCTGTTCGTGCTAGGGAAGCTGCGGAAGAGATAGTATTGCTTAGCTTTTCAAGGCCCTCACGCTCAACCTTGGCCGACATCAAGAGATCACGGCGTCGACGCAGTTCACCATCACCTAGCCTACCGCGCTCCTGGATGACAGATAGGCCCTCCGATAGAGTGTGCAGTAGGCCGTTAGCCTTAGACAAGGCCCGTTTAGCACCAGTGCCAGCCTCGACTGTTGCAGCAGTATTATTGGCATCTACTGCCGCATCTCTGCGAGAAAGACAATTCCGGGCTTCCTGAAGCAACGTCTTCATCTCCCTGTGCATGTCCAGCCAAGTTGATGGATCTTGGGCGCCCGCGCCTGCCACATTATTGACCAAGCCACCGGCCGAGACGGACGAGCTAGGCGCGCTAGTAGATGGGAGGTTCAGAAACGACCGCCAAGCTGAAGTTTCACGCCATCTGCGGTCGGGTGACTCGGCAATGGCGCGCAAATATGTCTCGAGAGCGGCACGACGAGTTTCAGTGAGCTCGGGGGACGAGACCGTAGATTTAATCCATGACTTTCCGGGCAGAGGGCTAGGCGGTGGAGTGCCAACAGCAGTTGTTAGGGCAGTTTGTAGGGCGGCAAAGTCAGAATAGCGCTTCTGGACCACGAATGAACGGAGCGGAAGGCGGAGAGTGATGTTGTACAGTGTATAGGGCTTTGCATCAGGGGAGGCAACAATTGTCGATGGGATGGAGATTTCGGCAGGCGGTGCCATGGCGGCGAGGCTGTGGTTTTCTGACACGACTTTGCTTCTCTGGAGGTTTTAGAGTTGATCGGGGAGATCTAGAGAGAACAACAGCCTTGGGCGATTCACATATAGCACACTAGTAAGTTAGGCGGTGGTCGTCTCGTCTAGTCAAACAGATAACGCAAAAGCCGGTATCTCTTAGATTGTGAAATGGAGGCTTGAAACAAAGAGAAACTTAAGATGGACGAAAAGAAGAGGAGGGGGAAAAGAAGAAAAAAAAGAGCCGGACCAAAAACTGTGTATGGATTTAGTTAGTAGCCAAGCTCTAGTACAGAGGCAGTTTAGGTTGGGTCAAAGTAAATAACTGGTGGCTGGAGAACGACAGCAAGCAGCCAGGCACAATAAAGTTTGCAGCGGGAGTAAAATGTTGCGATCAAGAATCTGCTGTGCATGGGATTGCACAAAGAATAAATATGCATAACAGCCAGGTACTATTATGTTCCCTGTGCACGTCGTTGAGAAATCAATAGGGGGCCATAAGTGAAGCAATTCGCAGCCTGAGGTCCTGTAGCCGCGCCTCATAAATTCGATGCTTCCGGCAGCGTGGGGAAATTCCGCAGGGTAATCTACGGGTAATCTCTGGACCCTCTGGAGCTCCAGAATGTACACTTGACGATACCCTCACAACTGGAGCGACGAATGTACTGCCGACGCTTGTGAGTGTGGCGGCCACGTATGTATCTACATACGTGGTTTCATCTGTATGTCAAAGTAAGTCAAGGACTACGCAAAGCCAAACTACGGCCTGAACTCGACGTCCAACAAAACACCATCTTGGTCAGCATCAGGCCAGCCAGCCAACAGGAGCTGTCAAGCTATTGCGTGAATAAAAAGGGAAGAGTTCGGCGGTTAAATGCCTACATTCTGGCTTGGCGCTTTCACTGCACTCGTGACCCCAATAAGAAATACAGCAGCAAGTTTTCCTGTATCCAATTCCACCGAGCTTCGGATGAATTGTCGTCACATGCACGTCCACATTCATGGATACAGGAACTGGTGTCATATGTTCAGATAGAAAAAAAAAATACACCCATCATCTAACTATGATACGAGCCGTGTACAAGCTTATTCGCTGTTTCGCTGTTCCAAAGAATTGAAACAACACAACGCTCTTGAGCATATCATCATGACTCTTTGTGGAAAGAAAAAAAAATATATACCCAGCCGACATTGGCACCTAGACTAATGTCGGCATCAATCTACCAAAGCAACGTGCTTTGACGCATGGCTCTAAATGTTCCCGTTTATCCGCCCGCAAAAACGCAGTACCTCATCGCCTGCCAGGTTTGATATCCTCAAGCCTAGTATCTGCGCTCCCGCCCTTTGCCACCCTGACGTGTGGCTCTCATGCGTGACAAACATGTCGCCAACAGCTTGTGCCTGTGCCGATGCAGGGATTGTCATGAGAGAAGCCTATCCACGGACGACTTTCTTAGAAAGTCTCCTGGTCGTCAACAGCAGCGTCTTCAGCAGGGATTTCGAATCCTTCCTCCGTCGAGTAGAGGATGGTCTGGATCTGCTTGACAAGGCCATCCTCTTCCTTCTCCAGTTCAGGGTCAAGCTCAACAGCCTGCTGCACGAGAAGTTCAATGTCGCGGAGCTTGCTAAAGTAAAAGTCGCGCTCACGCTCCAGGCCGGCAACATTCTCCTTGAGGGCGTTGTTCTCCTGTTGCAGAACAAGGGAGGCAGTCCCCCCAGTCTTTGAGGTGGCACGGGGAGCCATGGTCGGAGTGGTGCCACCGCCGGCTCTTCTAGCGCCGGTGCTGGGGGCAGCAGCACGCGACCCTCCGCTAGGGGGCAAGGCACCACCTTTCCGACGAGCCACGGCGTCGTATTCATGATCGGGGAAGTTCAGGTCCCAGAACTTCTTAGTCCATTGCAGGAACTCGAGGTTGTCCTGCATTTTGCACTTGACCAGGGACGTGACGGGGATTGGCTTGTCGATGCCATTCTTGGCGAAGCAGTCTGCATAGAAAGGGAGGCAGGCAGAGTGTTAACACAGGTACACACGGGAAATAGGAGACCGGGAAAAGGAGTAGCGGCAAAGGGAGAAGAAACATTGAAAGAAGGAAGGGCAGATGGCAAAGATAAAAGACCTGCCGCATACCACCACCACCACGGGGACTCACTCTGCAATATCTTGAAATTTTGAACATATGCATATTCACTATTGGCATTGAACTTGACACGAGACATAGGAAGGTTCATGTAGATGCTGTCGAAGACTTGGCAAAGAGCGGCACTACAATGAGCAATTGTGTTAGCAAAGAAGACTGAATCAGACGACATTGGCGCATCTGAAAGGAGGTGAGTAGAAGTGAGAAGGGAGTGGTTGTGGCTCAATGGCTTATGGCTTCCAGGCAAGAGCGTTTATCTTGGGTAGCTCAGATACGCATGACAACAGAGACACGGAGACACAGCGGCTATCCAATGGCATCGTGTTGGCGCGAGCGGGGGGAGCCTCAGAAAGCCTAGAGCCGATGAACTAGCCATATCAACTTCTTTTGTTGAAGACCAATGGCACTCACCCAGTACCGCATTGCTCAACCTTGGTGATGTTGAGCTGGAGCAGGTTGTTCAGCCATGCCACGAGTTCTTGTCTAGATTCGCCCATCGTGGATTATTTGGGGGGGGGGGGGGTAGATTTTGAGAGGAATGGACGTGAGTGATCGATCGGGAAGTAGATGACGATGATGATTGGCGTGTTAGGAGGGGTTTTGTAAGGTGTGTTGATAAAAAAAACACCCGAAAAAAGCGACGAGAACGCTGGTGTTAAGAGGTCGAGCTATGAATTGCGCAAAGGCACCCAATTACAGGTAAAAAAAAAAAGGCAAGGAAAAGGCTTTCCTAGCAACCTCCAAATACAGGCAGAAGAAAAGAAGGGAAAAAAAGAAATATTAAAGACAATTAAAAACAGAACTTCGAAGATGGAAGAAATCACGACTTCAAAAGGAAGAGGAAAAAGTCATGGCCAAGCGTAGGGAGCAAAGAAGGGGAGAACAAGGCCAAGAAGCCAGCGAAGGAAACGCAGATGATTGGCTTTTGACCCAAGCACAGGCGTGAGGCGTTCATTTTAAGTGCAACAAGAGCAGCCTTTGGAAGCCGAAAGACTCCCACAGACGAGTTCTGTCGAAAACCATAGAGGGGCAGTCAAGCAGGGGGAGCTCGAGACCCACTTTCACAGCAGCAATAGGGTTGGCTAGGGCTGGCTAGGGTTGGCCAGGGTTGGCCAGGGTGCGGCAGGGTGGGTACATGTATAAAGATGTGGGGCCGATAACGATAGTCTGTTATCGCTCTTCAGTGTAACTTTTTTTTTTTTTCTTTTTCTCGAGCGCTTCACAGTTTGGCACTGCTTTGGTTTAGCCGTGGTCTTGCTGTGCGCTCCTTTTATCCTGTAATTTCTATACATTCTTTTGCTTCTTCTGCTCTCGCTTTCACACAATGGCACAACCAGTAAAGAAGCGTTCGATTGATGACGATTTCGTCTTCACCATTTCCGACAACGAAGACGTCGACGTCGAAGAGCCTGAGGTTGCTCCCGCACCGCCTAAGAAGAAGGCTAAGACGACTAAGAAAAACAAAAAGTCGAAGCGCAACACTGCAAATGACGACGAGGGCAGCGATGTTGAGCCTCTCGAGGGAATCTGGGGCCAAAACGACAACGACGATGGCGCCATGGCTTCCGACTTTGAGTTCCTGCAGGGTGACGTTGAAGACCTACGCGAGGACGAGTTTTCCGGCTGGGGATTCGACGGTGCGAAAAAGTCGATGAAGGCTGAGAGTAAGGGGGTTGATCTTGAAGAGATTATCCGCCGGCGCGTAGCCAAGAAGGCCGTTGAAAACGGAGCTGTCGCGCCTACTGAGAACATTTCCGAGACTAAAAGCGACGATGAAGCTGACAACGAACTTGATCTTGACCTCGACCTCGACGACGATGAAGACGGAGTTCTAGCTGACGATGCGTTTGGCATGGGAGTCCAACAGGATGGTGCAGACGGAGACGACGACGACGACGACGACAAGGAGGCTAGCGAAAACGAGGAGGCGCCGGATGAGGAGGATGACGATGCGGCTGCTTCAGACAATGACTCGGTCGCTACACCAATTGAACACCCCGATGACCGCGACGCTTCTGACTCGGAAGTGGAAGAGGAGGAGGATGCCGAGGAGGCGGCCAAGGCCCTCGCTTTCTACGAACAGGAAGTCCCCGCTGCGCCTGGCCAAAAAGACACCAGCCGCGCCTTCCAGGCCATGTCTCTGTCGCGCCCTATCATGCGTGGCCTGGCAGCTGTAGGCTTTACCAAGCCTACGCCCATTCAGGGCAAGACTATTCCTGTTGCGTTGCTAGGTAAAGATGTTGTTGGTGGCGCTGTGACCGGCTCTGGAAAGACCGGTGCCTTTATTGTTCCTATTCTTGAGCGCTTGCTATACAGACCGAAGAAGGTGCCTACAAGCCGTGTTGTAGTCCTGACGCCCACCCGTGAGCTGGCGATCCAGTGCCACTCTGTCGCCACCAAGCTGGCGGCATACACCGACATCAAGTTTACCCTGGCTGTCGGTGGCTTGAGTCTGAAGGCACAAGAAGCCGAGTTGCGTTTGCGCCCCGACGTAATCATCGCCACGCCAGGCCGTTTTATCGACCACATGCGCAACTCTGCCAGCTTTGCCGTTGACACAGTCGAAATTTTGGTTTTAGATGAGGCTGACCGCATGTTGGAGGATGGGTTTGCCGACGAGCTGAACGAGATTCTCACTACGCTGCCCAAGAACCGCCAGACCATGCTGTTCTCTGCTACCATGACTGCATCGGTTGACAAGCTGGTCAGCATTGGCATGAGCAAGCCCGTGCGCCTGCAGGTTGACGCCCAGAACAAGACCGCCACTGGCCTGGTACAAGAATTTGTGAGATTGAGACCAGGCCGCGAGGAAAAGCGCATGGGCTATCTTGTATGGCTCTGCAAGAATGTGTTCCACGAGCGAGTCATTGTGTTTTTCCGCCAAAAGAAAGACACGCACATTGCACGCATTGTCTTTGGGCTTTTGGGCCTGTCGTGTGCTGAGTTGCATGGTTCCATGAACCAAACACAGGTATGCTAACCGCACCAAGATGCAGTCTTGTTGGATGAAACAGACGCTAACCAGTAATACACAGCGCATTGCCAGTGTTGAAAATTTCAGAGATGGCAAGGTTTCCTACCTACTCGCTACCGATCTGGCCTCTCGTGGCTTGGATATCAAGGGTGTGGACATTGTCATCAACTACGAAGCTCCCCAGAAGCCCGAGATCTACGTGCACAGAGTCGGCCGTACTGCCCGTGCTGGCCGTCGCGGTATTGCTTGCACGCTTGCTGCCGAGCCTGACCGCAAGGTCGTCAAGGCCGCCGTTAAGACGGCCAAGACGCAGGGCGCCAAGATTGTCAGTCGCGTGGTTGACGCAGTCGAGGCGGACAAGTGGCAGGCCAAGGTGGACGAGTGGGCTGGCGAGATTGAGGACATAATGAAGGAGGAGCAAATGGAGAAGGAGATTGCCAATGTCGAGATGCAAGTGAGAAAGGGCGAAAACATGCTCAAACACGAGGACGAGATCAAGGCGCGCCCCAAGCGGACATGGTTTGAGTCGGAGCGCGACAAGAAGAATGCAAAGGAAGCTAGCCGGCTGGAGCTCAACGGCGTCCGCGAGGCACTCAAAAAGAAGCACGGCGCTAACAGACTGAGTAACAAGGACAAGAAGAAGCTCGACTCGAAGGCAGACCGATCCGAGGGCCGGGCTTGGAAGAAGGGCAAGGCAGAGCGTGACGGAAAAGGGGCCGTGTTGAATCTGAAGAAGGTCAAGAAGCCGGCGATGAAGACGAAAGAGGGCAGAAAACCAGCAGGCAGAACAGGAGGAAAGCCGGGCGGGAAGCCGAAGCCGAAGGGGAAAGGTGGACGTAGATAGAGCGGTAAAAGCTGAGGGGTAGACCCTGTGTCTGTAAGCGTAGTACATGCATGATTTACTAATAACGAAAACTTGATGCACAGTATATCGAGCTAGCATGCGATTTACAATGCGGCACTTGTGTTTTGGTGGCTGTAGCATCTATTATCGAAGTAGCGCAGTGAAGAAGCGCACACGATGGACAATTGCGTACCAGTTCTTGGCCGGCCTGGACTCCGGAGTGGAGCCCTTGCTTCAGCTTGCGGTCCTACTTTGAAGCCAAGTCTGAATCCCGGCTCCGTCTCCTTCCTGTTTTCTGGAGGCGTTCCCGAGACACCGCCTTTCATCTTCGATCTTTTTTTTTTTTTTTTTTTTTTTTTTTTTTCTTTTTCTTTTTCTTTTCCTTTTTCTTCTTCATTTCTCTTTTCTTTTCTTTTCTTTCCCTTTGCGTCTTTTATGTTTTATGCTTTATTTTTCTGTCTATCGCTTTTCCTCAGCCTTGCTGACGTTACCTTTTCCTAATTGCTGTTAATTGAAACCAATATTATTTGTCCGCATTCAGCCGCCGCATTTCGTCATTATCGCTGCCGCCACTCGTTAACACGGGCTTTTGCTGCTGCTGGTACTGATGCGCCTGAATGGGCTGAGTTGCAAATACGCTGGCGATTCTGACAATTGGCCTGAGCCGAACCGAGCCGAACCGTGTATGTTGTTTGTCCTTCAAGCCATCGAGGCTGGCACCCTAAACCTTGCTGTTGTTGTTGCTTGCCCCTGTTTGTCCTCCCCCCGATCGAACCGAACCCAGCGAGCCCTTCCGCATTGCACAATCTCTCGACCGCGTTTTCCGCCCTCGCGCTTATACCCCAACCGCCCAATACGCTCTAAATTCCACAGCCCATAATGTCCTGGACGTCCTTTGCGACTGGTACCAGCTCAGACCTGAATGGCTCTACCCAGCGGAGCTCTCGGCGCCAGAAGCTGGCTGCCATGGCCGGAAACGTGTATCGTGCCGGCGCTACTGCTGTCGATGGAATTCGCGAAACCTATGCGCAATCGCGGGGTGCATGGGCATACGACGTTACAAACATGGAGCCCATGTCTACGGTATTTCCCGAGTGTGGTATCGTATCGCAAGGCGACGACAGCTTGCTTCTGTTCCCAACCTATGCCAAACCCCACTCGCCACCGAAACCCCCGAGACGATATACTGGCGATGGCGATGAGCTCGGCGATGGTGGCGTCCGCGACGACGAGGCCTGGATCGCCGAATGGGAACGGACAGCCGACAAGAACGCGATATGCGATGTCGACGTCCGTGGCTGGCTGTATTCACCCCAGCGACCTCCGCTCACAAAGCGCATGCGGCTCATGGTGGCGCTGGCAAGGTCCATGTCTGGCATTCCAGCGTCGCGGCAGGACCAATCCCTGACGCCAGACGAAGCAGCAATGGAAGCCGAAGCAATGGCAGAGATAGACGGATTCAAAGCTGGATCCGTGGCATCCAAGTCTTCTAGTACCGCGAGCCTCGGGACGTCCCTTGCACGTCGCACAACAACGAGCACAACAGGGTCGGCTTCGATGGAAATGACGACCGAGGAGATTGAAACAGCAAACGATGCTCTCATGAAACGAATATCTCCTTTCCTCACGTCCCCGATATACCAGACGCCCGTGTCTGTCTTTTTCTACGACAGCAACAACTCCCAGTCGCGGACGTTCTACACCGATGACTCGGGGCATTTTCGCGGTCGCGTTGCTCTGAGATTTGTTCCAACTAACATGCGAATACTGGCAAACGTCGACATGAATAGCAGCGGTCTCAGCAAAACCATCCAGGTCAAAATGACCCAGGCACGCG
This sequence comes from Ceratocystis smalleyi, assembly GCA_003449175.1. Classification (NCBI taxonomy): domain Eukaryota; kingdom Fungi; phylum Ascomycota; class Sordariomycetes; order Microascales; family Ceratocystidaceae; genus Ceratocystis; species Ceratocystis smalleyi. Next base: position 20,773 of record NETT01000170.1, read on the forward strand.
GAATCAGTGTTATTAGCGACATCGACGACACAATCAAATACTCCAATGTGACCGGCGGGCCGCGCGAAATACTACGCAACACGTTTGTGCGGGATCTTGATACGCTGTCCATTGATGGTGTGTCGCAGTGGTACAATGCCATGGCGGCCATGGGCGTGAGCTTCCACTACTGCTCCAACAGCCCGTGGCAGGTATGGCCTTTGCTTGCTACGTTTTTTCACATTTCAAATCTTCCCCACGGATCAATGCATCTTAAGCAGTACAACGGGATGCTGCAGGGCATGTGGGAATCGGCGGCTGACCGCAAGCGACCGTCTCTTGAGCGACTGCTGTTGGACTTTCCACAACGCCGATTTTTGCTTATAGGCGACAGTGGCGAGGCCGATCTAGAGCTCTACACAGACCTGGCTTTGTTGTACCCAGAAAACATTGTTGGGATATTCATCCGGGACATAACTACACCAGAGCCTGCGAAAGCCCCCATGTCTCGTGTCTCGCAGTCTACGAATGGGCTTACGAAACAGCCAAAACTAGCATCACGCCCCCCTCGCCCTGGAACTACATCTGACACCACCTTCAAAAGAGAAATTTTGCCACCTCCTGTCTCTGCATATGTGAAGTCAACAGCCTCACAAGTTTCATCCTGTCCACCTCCCCAGCTCCCAATACGCCCAAACTGCGACCAAAGGGGATTTAACCTTGTACTAAAAAAGCATAGCTCTCAGGCTAGCTTAAATATCCAGCAGACCCTTGATTCGCCCCATGCAGGCTTAACCAAGCAGCCCGAAATTAAACCCAAACCTCCCAGGCCTGTTAAGCCAGCAAACCTGCAAACCAAAGTAACCGACGCCCTCACCGGTTCCTCTGGTGCTGCTAGCCTAGCAGGGTCTGCGCCAAAAAACCTGTTGCCAATGGCTCGGGATAAAAGCTTCTCTGCTGGACTTGGCACTCCCTCGCATACGCCCTATAGATCGAACTCAGAGATAGACATACGGTCTTGTGCGGCTAACGAACAAAAGAAAAGCGGCCTGCCGCGTGACTTGGCACAACTTCCTGCTCCTCCTCCTCCTCCACCACCACCACCACGTCGACGAACTGCACAGAGTATCCTTCCTCCCCCAGCGCCCGCGTCTATGGCTACGGCTGCAGAAAGGCAAAGCCAAAGCAGCAGTGCAGCTGGCACGGGTAGCGCAGCGAACACAGCCACCAAAACTAGTAGCGGGACACATGAAGAGTCCATGAGCCACCAGCACCACCATCCGCACCTAACTCCTGCGCTGGCCCCTGTAGCGGCCATGAGCAGTGCAGCCGCAGCTGCGTCTCCCGAAGCGCAGACGCCAGCAGCGGTACAGCGTAAAATCGAAGTGTGGCAGGCTCGACTGAAAGACGCACGCTGGAAGCTGGATGGGATGAGAATTCCGCTTTACACATGGAGGGACGGGCATGAAGTAGAAGAGACGGCTGTGACGATAATCAATCGTACGATCAATAGCTAGATTTACCGAAGGCACTGTTTTGAGTCCTTTGAGTCTTTTTTCCCTTTTGTTCCTTTTTTTGTTCCTTTTTTCTTCATAGCCTCCGGGCAAGAGGTTGATAGAAACGGGCTATGATGGAGTGGCAGCCGACGAACATCATTACGTCACCGACAACATGCTATGGCTATGGATTTGTGTTAAGCCTCACCAACACGATGGCCTTTCTTTATTTTACAAGATTTCTTTTTTCACCCCCCCCCCCCCCCGTTCCCTACTCCCCCATAAAACGCCCGAATCTAAGTGATTATACGCCCGGCTGCCAGCCGCGATTGCTGGCTGCTGCTTTGTGCAGTTATTGACCACGGCGTTAGCTGACACCGAGCTGCGTTCTTATCCCAGGATGCTCTATGCTTCCTTATATGGTTCTTGGTCGCTACACTGCTCGCTTTTTTCTTTTCTTTTTCCTGTTCTTGTCCCTGTTCTTTTTTCCTTTTTCCTTTTTCCTTTTTCTTGCCCGCATCGTTCGCCCTTATCTTGCTCTCACGTTTTACGCTTGCCGTCCCCTGTACACTTGCTTCTCCTGCTGATATTGCTTTGTTTCTTGTCTCCGTCGGCGCCTCTCTACTTGCCTGTCGTGCCAACATTCTTGTTCAAGTGAGCTTCCCGTCCTCCCTGCACGATTCGTTTTGCGCTTGCTCTTCACGCCTGTCGCTCTACTCGAGGCTTCTCGAAGCAGGGTTGACGCTGGCCACATACAGGGGCGTACGGCCTGGCGCGCCAGTTGCATGCGGATTTACGAGGTGGCTTTTCATAGCAGTTAACTAACCCCCTAGAGCTTTCACTTCCGAGAACAATGAATACCCCAAATCCCGCCGATGTGGATGTTCTTTCTCACGCTTCCGTGCCGAATATGGCAGCCCTGTATCCTTTTTGGGGCTTGACCAGCAGCAATATAGCCCATGAGCTTCAGTGGCCATGGTGCTCTCCCGTTTCTCTCAAGGCGACTCCATCCAATGTCCAGCCAAACTACAAACCTCTAATGACACACAGCACAACGCCGAGCTCTTTTGTGGCTGCAGACAGGGGGGACCATGTCTTTTCCCACACCATACCCGGCGATTTGCTGGCGCCAGAAACCGCTTCTGGAAATAGAACATTTGGCCGCCCGAACCATGTGCCAAACATGGTGGGGGTTGATGGCTCCAACGGGGGCCTCTCCCAGAATTCTGCCAGCGGCAATGGCCCTAAGAAAAGATCGCTATGCATCGATTCGGGTGTCCCGCTCCAGGACACTGCCAACCGCAAGCGCAGAAAGCGGCAGCCAAGTGGACAAAGGCCCAGCAAGCGAGCCACAAGCAACGATGACGACGACAGCGACGGCAGCGACGACGACGGTATCGACGACGACGACGGTATCGACCCCGACGCGCACGAGGCAGGCAGCCACAACTTGCTGTTTTTTGTCTGTCCATACGCCAAGCGCTATCCCACGAAACACAAGAGCTGTTGGACCAAGACCTTGCACAACATGAACCGAGTCAGGCAGCACATCACCCGCTACCATGCGCACTGCTGCGAAGTGTGCAAAGAGTGCTTCAAGTCGAAAAACAAGCTCATGAAACACAAGATGCAGAACGAGAAACGCACTGCCCATCATTGCAAGCCTAGATCCAAATGGCCAGGCTACATAGAAGGCCCCGACAGCGAGCTGGCGGCCCAGATCCGTGCCCCACGCCGAGGCCAAAGCGCTGCCGACCAGTACAGTGAATTGTACAGCTTAATCTTCGGACCCGAGCACCCGGACAACAGAATCCCCTATTCGTCTCCCCACCCGCCGTTGATCGAGGCTTTTCTACAGTATCATCTGATGCAGGACTGCCAACATCCGGACAGCCTGCTGAAGCCGGAAAACCTGCGGGAGAGTGCGCGCACCCGGGCTCTTTTCCCGCGGATTCTAGAGGCTTTGGAGACTGCGGGCAGAGCTAGCATCAAGTCTCGGGGCTGTACCCAGCAAATGCCTGCCCTGCCAGCGCCGGCGGCACCCGGTCTCTTGCCAGAAGTGTACTCTGGCATTCCAGAACCAAAGGCCAGCCCTGTAGGGTATGATGCCGGTTCCCGGCCTATGCTTGGAGCGACACCCAGCCACGCTTTGCCTGGCTCTGCTGAGCTTACGCACGGAAGTCTGCCGCTCGCAGCAGCAGCAGCAACAACAACAGCAACAACAGCGCATTGGACGACGGAAATGGGAGCCCCGGCTGATGATGGGCCTGTGGAGACACGCTACCAGCCTGGCAATGCCACGGAAGACGCTTACCAAATCATGATAGCGGAGCACATAATCAACAGCGTTCAACACTCGTATAATTTCGATGTGGTGGAACAAAACATGCCAGACGAGTTTGATTCAAGCTTTCTTGCCTCGTCAATGGGCCAGGGGGACACCGATGCTGAATTCCAGGGGTGGAACTTGGCCTAGTAACACCAGGGGTTTGAGAATAGCTGTTGGGGAGGGTGGGATTAGAGATGTCGAAGGGGGTGGCACATCCTTAACAGAATAGCGTAGGTATATAGCATGAATACACAGTAAACACCAAGCCATACAGCAACAGGCATGGAACCAACCACCAAGACCTTTTTTGCGGAGAGAGTTTCCGTCTGCCAGTTGGATCAGGTCCGTCGCTGCTCTCAGCCAAAGAGCAGTGCGAGCCTTGGTGTCAGCCGGACCAGGGGTGGTGTGTACACGCCCGTGGCAGCGACGGCAAATTCTGGGGGCGCCCCCCTCCCGGTACCAAGGGTTTGAGAGCCTGTCTGTCTGTACCTCTTATCAGCAGAGACAGAGCCTTGGCCACTTTGTGTCTGTAGCCACAAGGTGTAGGGACCTGAGTGCACGCCGAGTGTAGGGCGTGCCAGTGGTGCTTGACTTTGCTCAGATTTGGATCGAACACAGTGATGGACTGCTAGGATGCCCCAGTCCAACGGCGCTTGATGTGGCTCATTGTTTATGAGTTTCATCTTTTGGGAGCGGAAAGGGGGCACCCGTGCGTTGTTGTGTTTTCCGGTGTTCTCGCTTGGTGAGTTTCTTGCACGGCTTAGTCGCCGCAGGGCAGTCGTGGGCATCCACAGGTGCTATTTCAGTATTTCAAGAGATGCATTTATTTCCGGGCGCGACTTAACGGCAAAAGCACTGGCTGCACTGCATGCTTAGCTCTATGTGGCCTGACAAATACATGCTGGACGCCTTTTTTCTGTGCTAGTTGCAGCGCTGTGCGCCCCAGGCCCAAACATGCCGTCGGATCTGAGAATGAATGACGACGTCGAAGGACCACCTGGTCGACGCTTGTTTATCGGTGTCTGGAAGGATGTCGTGTGTATAAAGGCGCCTTTATCTTCTGTGCCGAAGCAAACGCACACGGTGCTAGGCTAGTAACGCATTGTGTGTAAATCAAAGCAACACGCCGTTCCGGCTTGAACAGGGCTGGGCTGGTAGTAGACTGGTCCCTGGCTAAGTACCTTGGGGCGGTTTGGCCTCGCCTAGTACGCAGCTAACCAAAGAGAGGGCACAAGAGCCATGGCCGTTTTTGGCGAGAACATGGCATGAACCGCTGTGTAAGAAATAGTCCTGGCTTGGCGGCCAGCTACGTTCTAGGGTGTCCAGGACTTGGAAGAAGCCATATAGCTAGGACCCGAGCTTTGCGTGTTAGTGAGGCAGGCATGTTACCAAAATGCTGAGGTGAGGTGTCTCTTCGTATTTACTGCCAGTTATCCGAGAGAAAAACAAGCGCTGCTTTCTTTCCCGCGAGGTTTCCTTGAGGCGAGCTTCTGCTGGCAAGATACCCACCACGAAGCAGCCCTCAGTACACTAAGTGCGGCATTATATCAGCCGCGTCGAATATTCTAGCAAAGCGCAGCTCTCTAGGCTTTTTTAACAATGCACGGCTTGGGGAGGGAGGACTAGAAAGGGCAAAGAGCGGTCGTTGCGAACTGCGATGTCACCTTGAGCACGGCGTGCTAAGCTCACAGTCAGTGTAGATGCTTGGATATACATAGCGGGACACTGGAACCTCCCAGTTGCCCATATATACAGTCTGCGATCGCGAGGTCTTCTGGGGTGTTTTTGTCTTTGGTTTTTCTTTTTTCTTTTTTCCTTTATATCTTCTATTTTGTATTTTCTGTCATCTATCTCCTGTCTTCCACGTCCTGTCTTCCATCTCCTGTCTTCCATCTCCTGTCTTCTGCCTTTTGTCCCTTGTGTCCCTTTTTTCCCGCCCTCTGCTGCCCCTGCATTCCACTACACTGAGCTCTGCCGGCCTGCTGCAGTTGCTTACCAACGACCAGGCAGGCATCTGTGAGCATCATGTCGACCCTGTCCCCTAGCGGTAGGCATCTGCCAGTCAATCCCTTCTCTAGTATGCAGACATATACTAACGCCGCCCAGACCTTTGCGGCGCAAACACCAGCGATGCAGCGAGCAGCACGCGGTATCTCTGCCCATACTACGTTTATGACTCCGTCACATACGAGAAGTGCTTGTTCCTCGAAATCGAGGACATTTCCCGTCTGAACCAGCATTTGACCAGAACTCACATGAACTGGTGCTGCTGCTGTAAGCAGCCATTCCACACTGAAAAAAACCTCGACGTGCACAAAAGAGCCGGGAGCTGCGTGCCGCAGGAGGACTATCCCTTGGGCTATCTAAACAAGGCCATCAGGGAGGAGAGTCTAAGTGGAGCGGCCATGGCAGGCATGACCTACGAGCAGAAGCTGCGCAACATCTTCGTGACTCTCTTTAAACGTGAGCCGCCCGCTGACAACTACTTCAAGTTCTATTGCTCCCCCCATAGCGAAGCTTATGGGCAGGCGAAGTTGGAGGCCACACTTGAGCACATCAACATCGTGATCCGAGAAATCGGCAGCCGGAATCCTCAGTTCCAACCGATCATGGGCCTGTTCGAGAATCTTCTCAAGATCACATCGGAGGGCCCGAGGAGTCCCAGCGACGATCAGCGCCGCGAGCTCGCTCGATTAGCTAGTGAAAAGGCCAGAGGCGGCCTGAGACCACTGCCCCCATGGCGTGCTCCATTGCCGGATGCTTTGTTGCCCTCGCGCGAGGATATTGAGAAAACGCAGTTGGTGCTTGACTACCATCTTGCTTTTGAGAGCGGAATTGATATAAACTCCCAGCTGCAAGCCAAGCCAGGGAGAGCCGCGTACGGGTACACATTTGTCGGGTCTTCTGATATCTCGCATCCCCAGTTCCCACCAAGTCCCTTTACATATCCTCTCGCTGATACGTTGGTCCAGGGCTTGGCCCCTAGCGATGGCGCACTAGACATGTCGATGGCGGGCTCGAGTCAGTTTTAGCTAGCCTTGGCCCGTTTTGGAGTCAATGCGTTTACACAGACCCCAAGGCGCGCGTGTTAGTTGGGTTCCTTTGTTTGTTTTTGACAGCGCAAGGGTATTTATCTAGTCAGCTATCTAATGCGATGCTTGGTTTTATATAACAATCGAGGATGGCGCGTTTCGACGCTCGCCAAGCCTGATGCATGTCAATCCGCGGAACGGCGACCTTGGCTGGCTGCTTTGTACTGGCTGCTACCCGTGGACGCGCGGGGGGCGCTGAGGAGTGCAGTCCTGATGCTGATACTGATCTACGGAGTCTATGAGTTGCGTTACCCTGCACGGCGTGCTGTGACGTACAGGCAGGTGGCGATGGGTGGCCTGGCAATTTACGAGTGTCTTGGGTTATAAGAAGCATGGCTGTGCAAGGAGGAGTATCTTTGAAGAATAGAGTACAAACAGGGTCCCTGAGTCAGTTGCCTGCTCATGGACGCCTGTCGATAAGCAGTCACGGCGGCATATGTTTTTGGCATCTTTGATGTCGTTTTGCCGTGTTTTCGTTCGCCCTTCTCGTTCTCTCCCATCCTGTCCATCAGCCAGCAAGCATTTGACGCAGAGTCTTACATGCATGGATCTATTCTTGTGTATCTCCCCATCATTCTGTCCTGTGCTCTGTCTTCGCCCAAAAATCGGCGCGTCGCTATATTTTTCAACGCCCAGTCCGTTGCTAGCTCTGCTTCATAGCACGATGCGTGCTCTGGCTCGACGGGCTGCAGGATGAGTGTTTTCCATGATCAATCAGCTGCTGAACCCGGGCCTCCCTTTGCATCTGATTATGGAGGAAATGAGCAAGATCTGTGGGTGGTATGGTACTTTAAAGTTGCGTCTCTTAATTTGCCTGATTCTGCTATTTTCGCCATTTCTTCCAAGACAATCTTCTCTGGTGAATGCAGCTGTGCAAACACCGCAAATTACCCCAATAAATGGGCTCCCAGGTCGTCTAAAGAGAAATGCAATGCGGTCGATGCAGTGGTTGGCAGATCGTGAGATCGACGTGCCGCCTTTCTGGCCCCCTCACAGCCCCGAATTCAAATCCCACTGAACATTGCTGGGCTTGCTTGAAAGCTATTCTCGCCGATAAACACCCCCGTATCCGGGAACCAAAGAGACACCATGAAGATTTCGGCGTTTGTCACCATGTTTTACAGGAGTGTTGGGAGGCGGTCGGTCAAAGCCTGGTAGACAGTCTGATTGATCCGGCGCCTCGTCACTTACAGGCGGCGCGAGACGCCAAAGGCTGGTATGCACGGTATTAAAGTCCGGAATCAGGGCTTCATGTGCATGCACTTTATCTTTTCCTATCTCTGCTCAATCTAACGTGGGCTGGCTTCAAAGGGCCGGCGTCGTCGTGGCCTTTGTGGACTGTTGACAAACTGTGGAATCATGACTGTGGGTGTCCCGTTTTCAAAAAGACCACCAGGAACACCCTGCCAGATGCGTGTCGGCTTTTCTCTTAACACCACAGACAAGTCGTCCAGAGGGTCTTGCTGCCTGTATACTGCCTGTCGGGCAGGCAGATGCAGCCCTTTTTGGCCTCTTTGGTAGATACACATGCACGGCCAGGCTTTTGTGTTGCTGGCCTATGCCATGCCACTTTGGGTACGGCAGCAGCACTGACTTGCCTTGTTTCCGCCAGGACATCCCCTGATTCGTCGTCCACATTCGTACAATGCACGCCCTTTACTTGTTTTTGGTGTGGCCAGCAGCTGGGATACAGCAGTGTTACTGCTGATGACTGAGAGAGTCAGCAAACCTCTGCAAAATAAGCATAGAGGAAAGGGGGACATAAGAAACCGGCGTGTCCAATACCTGGCGACCTTGAATACTGGGAGGGACGACAACAATGCACTAATTGGGGTGCCGCTATGCTGTGTTTCCGGTTCCTCTGCATGCTACTCTAAGCTACCGACTGCACTATGGAATCAAAGACATTCACTGTCCTTGTCGCTTTTATTGGCCCTGGAACCACGATGGCCCTCAAGGAGGGTGGCCGCATCACTGTAGGCCACCATCAACGGAGATAAATATCCGTGTGGCCTGAAAGAACAAGGGAAACGTGCTGATGTTCAGCTAATTCCAAAAAAGAAAACAAGAAACAGAATAAAAAAAGGAAGAAAAACAGCCCAGGGTTCCCCAGAATCGAGGGAAATACGGCAGGTAACTTAAACCGTCCGTGCAGGTCAGAAAGTGCCCGGTCTGCTGGCACTTACAGGCCAATATCACGGCGATATCATAGGCCAGGCTCAGTAATAACCAATGGATGCTAGATTAGACCCAACAAGCACACTATCTCTCGAACGGGCTCCGTGTGTCAGTGCTGGATGGGCTTTGATTAGCTCTAACTGTCTCTAATTACTCATTTACGTGTATGCACTGCAGCCGTGCTGGTAGCCCGCTGTTGCGTAGACAGGCACTGACTGGTAGTATCAAAAATAGGCTGGCTCGGAAACTTGAGATGCTGCGTCGAGTGTCCTCATTCTCCTACCTCCTGTCGCTTCGAGGACCTAGACCGAGCAGACTGCTCATCTGGGGCTGCATGGCCTAGTGGTCATGTGATTGATCATCCGTGTGTGTCGGCTTAGCCATGGTGTACTGGTGCATCCGATGTATTGGTCTGTAGCAACCTATATCCTGTGGCCGAAAACCCACCAAATGGGAGATATCCGAAAGGGCCTGTACCCAAAGCAGAAAAGGTAGCCATGGAAAATGCATGAGACACGGAAAAGACAACGTCTCATGCGTAAATAAAGCGAGAAGAAACCGGGCTTAGCAACTCAAAAACGACTGCGTGCGAGGTTAGCCGCAGTTTGGAGGATACCCCCACGAACGCTATCCGGGCCCGCGAGAACGTAGATGTGATATCCACGGCTATCGGGCCTTGCATGAATGAACTCGCCCCTCTTCAAAGACGCGGCGTGAGCACCTAGCCCATGTTCTCCATTCTGCATGCGTATGTCATGGCGATGCTGCGTCCGCAAAGCCAGCCTCTTCTTCTAAGGCTCCTTGAATAGGAAACAGCGAGCTATCGGCACTACGAACCCCTACATGTCGCCCGGGCCATGTCGGCGGCGCGCCGAGGGCTTGATCGACGACTCAGCTCGGCCGCAGCCAGCCACTCGGCATGAGCCGGGTGTATCTGAGCTGCTGAAGCAGTCACAAGCCCC
>NETT01000170.1:30947-44249 GCA_003449175.1 Ceratocystis smalleyi
CAAATTCCGCCCGGGTGCAGCATGCGTGCAGACCGCTGCTCTGCAGCCCGTGACGTCAGTAGTGCTTAGCTTGGGCGTAGACGAAAGCTTCAAATCAACATCGTAGCGAGGATCGGGGCTAGAGCCAACAGGCTTTGCTAGGCAGAAGTTGAGCGATTATCAGGACCAGCCCAAGCTATCCGCCAGCTGCATGAGAATTTCGGGGGTTGGTGGCTGACAAAACTGTTGGGATTTGGAGGAAGCAAGCCGCTTATCCCAGCACAGATAAGACTAGAGCAGGGCAGCCAGAAGACAGCCCCCTGCTGAGATCTCCTTCGTCGGTCTGACTTTTACAGGCGTAGCTACATAGGCACCTTTGACTTTGAAGCACCGTCCTGGAAGGCCGGAGCCACACCCCCAAGGACTCGGCTCCCTTGGTGCTTCGCGACTTGGACATTAGCGGCCGCGATAGTTCATACGTAACATGTGTTGGTTACCTGTTACCCGTGATATCCAAAGTGTTGGTGTAGGAGTTGATCGTAATGGGCTTTTTTTCCTCGCAGGCTAGCAAGCCGCTTCTCTATCACATCAGGCTCCCTATCAATGGTGCCATTACAGCATGAAAAAAGACGAGGCTTGTCTCAGCATGCTAAAGCAGCGCTTCTATAAGAACCAAGACTGCCGTAAGCAAAAACAACAGGGCTAAGCGATGGATGCCATGTAGCGCGGCCAGCAACACAGACCAGACTTATCTTTCGCCCATGTCCGATGCCTCCCTCACGCCTCCCCAACACCTATCTCCAAGACATAGTTCTGCCAACAATGACATAAAGAAACGTTACATTGCTCGCGTGACGCTTCCTGCTGCACAAATTGTAAGCCTGGTAGCTGGTAACAACCGTCAAAACCCCCCCGCGAAATTGTATCGTCGGCCACGAACACGTGAACCTTGTCGAGGCCAATCTCCAGACTCAGCATGCGACGTATTGGAGCCCATATGTGGGCGTCAGGATGCCCTGCTAGCTCAAACACTTCATCAGCGACGAGATGCTATTCAAGGGACTACTGATGCTGCAACGACTTCCATGGGATGCTCAAGATACACGGGGCTGTTTTGGGCAGGATTCAGACTTGAGAAGGATTGAAGACAGTGGCTTAGTTGACAAAGGGCTGCCAAGTTGCACCCTTAGATAAGTACAAAGCTATGGGGTTATGTTCCGCCACCACAGCCCCGTACTTCGAACCGAGCTCGCTGTCAACCATGGTCCAGACTCATCCATGGCCGACATCCGAGGCACGTTTTCCTCGACACCTATATGCATACACGCCCCGTTTTCACAACTATGGCTAATGCAGGACTGAACGCGAAAGTCCATTCGCTATCCACGGTTGACTTGAGCTTGGAGATAATATTATTACGAAATACCGTCTTGGCGGTCCATCTGGTATCTCAAGTTCAACAGGGTGTAGGAATGAGCATATGGCAGGGCGAAAGTGAATGCAGCCTGTAAGCCAGGAGTGAGTTGCAGGCATTGCACAAGGCTGGGGATGGCTATGTAGTCTTCATGGTGACAGACTGATATCCAGTAAACCTGGGGAAAAGCTGCAGATAAAATTGTATCATAACACTGAATATACTGCACTGCATCGTTTTACTTGGCGGATTTGTTGGGGTGGGCAAGCCAGCATACGGTTGAGGTATTGAGTACCCCATCAAGTGCGTAATACATCCTATGTATGCCAACGGCTGAGCTCTTCCCATTTACATGATGACCGCAGAGCTGCTGTGCAAAGGCGCAATACTGAGCGGGCGGGAGGGGTTTGAAGAGGCTGTGCTTGCGACGCTGAGCCTACAAAGTATCATGGCGAAGCTTCATGTGCAGCTGCGGACTCTAACACCGGCCAGAGAGAAGGCTGGCTTCCGCGATCTATTGGCCTTTAAGGCGTCAACGGCGGGCTCTGAGGCTAGGTCTTGGCCACAAACGATTGTTGGGAAGGTACCAGGGTGGCTTCCTCACGCCCATCCTAGAGGCACACAAGTCAGCTTTGAAGGGAGTTGGCGATGCATCAGAGTGCCATGATGAGGCCCGGCAGTCAAGTCCTTCAAAGGCAGATGGGACTATGGGCAAATTGCATGGGTCAAGATATGCTGGCGTAGAAAGTATGGTGCGGAATAGGCGGCTACGCGGCTCCTGTTGAAATAGAGAGAGAACAGTACAGCCAGCGGTGTGAACCAATGAAGCGTTATGCTATATTCTTCCTCGATTGTACCATGCTGAGCATCAAGAGAAGGCGCAGCGCCTGGGCAACGCATAGGCCATGCTATGGATTCCGCGGTATCTATCTGGGCTTTCTATGGCGACATTCACTGCGCTGATGAGAAGTGAAGCCGTTATCTGGGATTGCGTGACAATGCCAAGGCCCGGGATTAGGAAGCGCAGGAGAATGATGTGAAAGACGCAGGCAAGCTAGGGAGTGGCAAGGGGTGATGGCAGTAGGACAGTAAAGGTCCCGTAGGAGATGTCGTATCATACATACAAGACGCCGGTGTTGGTGTAAGCTTGGAAGATGGCAACCCCTAATTCCCTTGCCGATGAAAACGAAGCACTTATAAAACAGCAGGTTTATCCGCCGAGCCCCCTGGTGATAACGATGCTATGGTGATAGGACGCATGTGAATGCTATACTTGAAAAACTACCCCGGCAGATAAATCCCGGGCTACTTGACAGCTATGGCTAGTATGAGACTACTACAGAGTACACCGGACTGTGCACTTCTATAATGCATGCATATTGTGCTACTTCTCTCTGTTCTGAGGCTTGGGCCCAGGACACATCCTCGAGTGTGGCAATGGTGTGTAAGTCAGCCATGTTCCTGGAGGTCCTTGCGCGTCTCTAAATGGTCCACAAAGAAGGCAGTGACAGCTTCCAACGAAGCTTCGGGAGCTTGTGCTGCTAGCCCCGCGTGCAACGTAGACTTGTGCCCCCGTAACCACCAGACCATGTGATGTCCCGGTGCAAGTCCCTTCAGCGAAAGGCCTCGGCCCTGTGGCTCGAAGCTATCAAAGCAAGTCACGAGCCATGATACTGCCCTACATCGCTTGAGCTTCTGGGTGTCATGAAAGCCACGTCTTTGCCTTATTAACCACTGTAGGCCCTTGCCGGCTTTACATCACCAAACTACCTAAATCGCACCGTGCCCGCCAGGCTTTTGCCGAAAGTGACTCTTGCTCAATCTTGTGCACTATCTCGTCCACCGTTAATGGCTACGATACTCTCCTTGCACGTCCCACAAAATACCCGACAAGTTTCTGCAGTATGGCCAAACTTGCCGAGCATCCCTGGCATTCGTCCCGTCTAACGGAGCTCCCAAAGCCAGAGAGCGATAAGCAGTGAAAGCATTTTCGTTCGGTAATCTCTTAATTCTGCTTCTGCGTCTGTGGTCGTGTAAAAGAATATGAAAAGCCATTGCTGCCAGTACGGATACTTTGGTAATGCAGTTTTGACAGTGTGGCTAGTCTCTTGATGTCTTCCGTGCTCGTTGAGCTCTCCTCTCCACAGCATCTTGCCCGATGAAACATTGACGCCGTAAATAACATGGCTTGTTTCACGTTGAAATTGTGCAGGCCTTTCGCCAATGGCTGGCGTTCTCTGGAGTCGCTGCCACTTCTTAGCCGGCGACGAACATGCCCTTCCCAGCAATGGATGTGCTGCTAGGTTGAATCGTGGCTCATCAGCTTCATCTGGCCTCTTTACTTGCGTGCTCTAGTTCTGTAGCCAGAAAACCTTCCAAGCTTGGTCGAATAAGGGCATTCCAGTCGCATACTTGACTATCTTCAGGGCCCGGTATGCAATGTAGATCACAAAAGCACTACCGGGAACTGACATGGAGACGCACGGTTTCATGCAGCACTATCGATCAACTGGCAATGAAGAAAGCAAGCTGGAGCACTGGCGACATTCCCAAGATATCGTCGCGGCCTGCAGAGCATGTAGAATAGAATATTCATGTGTCGGGTGGGGGGGCAAAAGAGGCCCAGCTGGGAGGTGGGCAACCATACTTCGCCAGTGTCCCCCATGTTCCTGCTCGTGCTGACCCCATTCTATTCTCGGTTAAGAACGACAAGCTGATGAAGCCTTGATACGGAGACGTGGACAGCAAGTAACGTAGAAGTTAAAATGCCCCAGCACTGAGTCAACGAGTCACTAGACTAAGTATGGAAATTAACATCTAGACTAAGCACGGGAGCTAACGAGACACTAGACTAAATATGGAAGCTAGACCATGTTTAGAGTCCCTCATTTGTAGTCATAGAGGTCATCTATTTACAGGATGCAGAGGCTGTATACGGTGAATACACAATGTGCGTATTGGGAGGAGCAAAAACAGAAAATAAGGTACGCCACCAGCGTATAAACGATGGCTTTCCCCTAAGCGAACGACAGCGGAATGCCTCCAGCAGCTTCCTCTTTCCGATTGTGCCTTCATCATCGCCGCGACCAACACGAGTGATACACTCTGCCTTTACTTGGCCAAAGCCACAGCTTTAATAGAAAATAGACTCAGATATGCCCGTGCATTGACAAGGCTTTATACTCTGTCTATAGGGCGGCAACAACGGAGGCGTTTTCTCCGGGCTCATTCTCAAAGGCCTACCAAATGCCGATGGATCCCGCATCAAATGCTGGACCCTAGGGAAAGTGGTACGCCTTAACCTGAGATAAACCACGAGAGACCCTCCGCCAATGTTGGCACGCCGTAGATGTTGAGTTGATCGCGTCAACCAACTCTGGTGATTTGGCGCAGCAAGCCTTGCATCCACTAAAGTCGCACAGTAATCCAAGGTCGATGGATCTGACAGCGTCTCTCGCAAAGGCACGCAGTGGGGCTCGCAGAACCCTGCAATCCAACATGTCAATATTGTTTTCCATTTTCACACACAAGCGTTGAATGCTGAGGACTCACCCATCTTAGAAGAATTTCAAGTGCCATCAAGTCTCCAGCCACGCTTTCTTTGCCTCCGACAAAAGCTATCGATGAAGCTTGGCAAGTCTGGCGGCGCCATCTTACAGGCAGATTTCATGGCATCTTCGAAATGTCTGACCATGGTTTCTCCTGCGCGAAAATGAAGCAAACTCAACCCCAGAATAGCAATGCGGATACACACTTGCGGTTGCCAGTCTGGTAGCTGTTCGATCTGCCGCGGACACAAAGATCGGGTCAGTTATACGACTCCCAGCCCAACAGTTGGTCTAGAGTTGGCAGTCAAGTGATTTGATGGAGGTGGCGAGATAGAATTGAGTCTTTGAGAAGACCTGGAACAGACTGGTGTATCAACACATACCCAAACACAGGTGGGCATTTGCCGAAGACATGACGACCGAAGAAGGCGGGCCTGGTAAGTTGCTATAATCGGCGACGCGGGAATACCGCACGATTACCACTTGAATTTTTAAAGGTCTAGGTTTGGGCATTGTCGGTATATGGGCTTGTGGGGGTGCTTATAGACGCTGTTCTGCGGATCGGCAGTTCCATCGGGATTCATTCACCAGCTGTGACTCACCCGGTGACTCTCCAATATCGCTGTTTACAAGTTTTTGGTCTCCTAATTTGGTTATTTCACCTATACATGTGAGTCACCAACTTCCACTTTTGTCGGCAAAGCAAAAATTCTCATCTCACGTGGTAGCCACTACCTGCATCCAAGTACTCCGTGATGAAGTTGCCAGGGCAACTTTGAGCTACCGGACCATCAAGGTGTCTTGATGATAACAAACGATGCACTACATGTTCTCATCTTGAAGCCACTCTGTCCTTTGGACAGCTTCCTGAGATGACAGACAATTGGAAGGCACCAACGCCTTGACAAACAACATGAAAGACCCCGCACTTTCGCTCGGCTAACGTAGCTATAGGGCTCGGCGCAAAGTCTCTTTGACTCACTCACGTGTCACCCTGGGGTGGCTAAGAGACATGGTGGCATGAGTTGTCTGGAAAGAACACAAGCCAGCGTGCCCTTTGTAAGTAGATAGAAGTATTAAAATCCTGTGCGCGACAAAGGAGGTACTTCACGATCTTTGCGGGTAGCTTTGGATGAAACGACACGCAGGACAGCCACTGCGTCTGTTTCTCGTGTTTAGGGTTAGGACATGGAAGGCTAGGACCCAGGGGTCACGTGCCAGCGGCATCCTCTGCGCCAGTCATGCCCGTTGCTACTGCCACGCGACAGTATACCTTTGGCAACTATAATGTGGGAGCAGGGAGCATCCCAGTCAGCTATACAAGCACCCCAAAACCATGAAATCTGATAGCCTCTATTCGATAATACTAGTTGCGATTATCTTGTCCAAGTATTTAGAGAAAAAGCTCAACTTTCTCCAAAGTCACAACATAAACCAAATAGTGGTACTAGCTCCACTCTGTGACATCTCTTCCCCAATACAAGAAATCGTACTGTGGGCCTCTAGTGCCGGATGTTGTATGCAACCAGCCTTCTCTGGTGGCGTCAGTAGTGTTACTTGTCAAGCTGCCGCCTTTTCTTTGTTTTGAATTACATCAATATCCCGCTAACACTATGGGTGACGTGGGGGATACGATTGGCATGTAGAACGTGAGCCCTAGCTGTCGAAACAGACTTCTGAGGAAGCACAGGGTAGGGCTTGGATGACGTAGTGGGACGGTGTGTTATCCAAGAAGGGCTAGTGTATACGAAAATAAGAGTAACCAAACCCTTCACCAACTTTAGATGATCAGCCTCAGGGCTAGTTTTACACTAGCCATCCATGTACAATCCCACTGTCACACCATGCTGTAGAAACAGGTCCCCAATGATTTTGGATTCGAGCTTATCTGTTAATACCTTGATTTGGTTTGAGTATACTTTACGTCCACTGGAATCACCAAGATTGAATCACGCCGCCTAACTATCCATTATTCCTACTTATATACCACCCAATAAGCGCGGATGTTATCGGTTCATCCAATGCTTATCCGGAGCTCTCGTCAAGATTCTCTCATCATATATGTGCTGTCATATTATTGTTCAACTAGACAACGCGACACCTAGTCCTGATGATCGGAATCAAAAAAGGAATACTATACTAACAATATACTTACTTTCTTTGTTATCCGTTATTGCGTAATGTTGTACCCAAAGTAACACCTAGCCCTGCCCTTGTGGCACTTCAATTTTCTAAAAGCATTGTCGTAGAGCGGTAGAGGCTGTGTACCCGCGAGTAAATACTTCTCGGGAGTAGACATGGTGGATGCTGTGCTGGATCGTTCGTTGGGGTCCATAAGATGGGTAGTTGTAAGCCGTAGTGAGTGGAAGAGCTTCGTTATGCAGACTAAGACCCATCCCCATGTCTATCAACTATGGATAGTCGCCATTCAGTTGTATCAGACGGTGATCCAAGATAGGCACACTGGTAGCATCACGAGTTGATGCCGTCCCGTAGAGAAACTGGCTGCAGAAGTGCTGCTAGAATCTCGAGGGATCGTCCTAAGGGTTATGGGTCTTTGAGGTAGAGTGACTAGAACAGCGAAAGCAAACAGAAAGAGGTACTGAGGAGCCCTTCACAATTTGAGCAAAGATGCTGGAGTTGGAGGTTTATTGATCCAGGCTTGCTCCCTACCCTGATTGTGTTACAGATGCAAAAAGGTCTCAACGAACTAGCTATCCGGCAAACCAGTTGACCATCAGTCATCCATTGCTGTCTCGACGGACGTTTCACTTGCCTCAAGTAGTCCGTCGAGAACGCTCCTAGGAACAGCCCTGGAATTCTTCCACGGCAACAGCCTTATCTACCGTAGGCAAAGTCTTGGTCGGAAGCATTATCGAGTAGCCAGCGAGAAACTCAAGCCTGCCTTGTTAGAATCTCAACCATAATATGATAACGGAGTGTACCGGCCAATACATAGGCCCGAGTCAAGTTTAAAATGAAAGCTGCACGCTCAGCAGAATTACTCGACGACAAGGCCGGTCCCGTCTGAGCTTTATTTTTATTGCGCATCATCATATGCATGCCAGTCCGAGATGAAGCGGCACATATCAGATCACAGATCACGTGTCTCAATATCAGTACGTCTCCGTAAACTCTTTACCAAGACCCGTTAGCGTACTAGCAACATCTTTTGCAAGAATTCTTCTTATTCCGTAGACTTGGGAAACTGTGGCTAGAATGGCATTCACAACTGACACGATCAGATCTCAAAGCTACGTCACCTAGCAAATCTAGGAGGCAGTGATGGTGTGCGGTGTAAACTGTATATTATGAAAGGTACTAATAGTCCAGATTAAGAGACCCTAGGAGTACTTACATGGGTGGGAGGGCCCACCAATCAGCGAACACCGAGTGCCCCAAATGCAGCTTAGGCCAAGAAACGACGCACGAATAAACGTGCCGAAGACTTGCAAGGCCATCATTAGGCGGAAGGGGCCAGAGTGAAACCTCTAGGAGGCCCCACGCAGAGCCCGCTACTCCTTTCCAAAATCCCCTACCTCCACTAGGTGAGAGACATGTAGGATGACAACCCTCCCCCACCCCTGTGAAACAGCTGCAGATTCTCCCCTAGGGTACCTACACACATTAGCACTCAACACCCGCTGGACTCGCTGCGCACAAGACCGCGCACCACTAACTCTTTGCTTTTCCATGTATTTTGTCCTTCCTGTCTCTTGTTTTCCTTGTTCTTACACCCCCGCAGGAAAATCGAACCCGCAAAAGACCCCTACGGCGCTACTGACGACCGGGACCAGCGACCGGCAAGATGTTCCATGCAGGTTTAAAACAACTCCCGAAAAAGCAGTCTTCCCAGGGTCGATTGGGGGGGACTGGACTCGAAAAGCCGACAGCTTCTTGACCTGACTAAATTCTGTAGAGATCCGTAAGGAGCCACGGTGCAGGCCAAGCGCAGATAGTTAGGTAGAGGATAGATATAACAGCAACAAAAACAACAGCAACATGGGTGGGAGGAGGGTGCCTACCTGGAAGGGGTAGTAAGCCAAATGTCTGCATATAATATCCACTATATTGCAGTGCTAGCTACAAAGCCACGGTCCACTAACAAAAGTAGCGTGCTGTTGCAACCCGTGCACTTTGGGTAAACTATACCTAGCGCTGGAGTATTGAAAGCATTATCAAACCTCGGCATGTGTGGTCCATTTGTGCTTGCCCGGGAAATCCTGTTTCAAGCAATGTGTACAACATCGGAAGCTTGCGCTACGGTTTGATAAAGGCTTGTTGGCCTAAGTAGAGTCTACAGCTGGGGCCGGCATTTGGACCAGCAGTGAGCCCTGTTCCCCTTCTATAAGAGCTCCGAGGGCGAGGTGTCCATTGTGAGAGATGCACATTCTGATGTTGTGCTGCTTACTATCGTAGAACCTACTAGAGCGTTCTAAAGCGTGGCTTAGTATGAGTAAATTATTCAACAATCAAGAGTTTCAATCTCTATCGGTTTCTTGTGCCAAGTATCCATTTTCTTAGCCATACAATCACCATGATAGCCATAGAGAATCGCAAAGGATTGCGTGCATTACATGAGTACTGAGAGGGAGGGGAGGGATTATGATTATACTACTAGCATGCACGTAATGTGTTGCATCTAGGGAGAAAAGCCTCCGCACTATGTGCTCTGTGAAAACTCAACACGACTATAGAGATGCGAGCGCAAACGTCTAAATCCGAATTATCAAGGGTTGGCCTTCTTTGCACCCATAGCACAAAGTACCGTTGCGTTGTAACGATATTAACACGGTAGTATGAACATGTGTTGTCGGGCTAATACGCCGAATCCTATCGCATTACACGAATATTGATTGCTACGCTAGTTCTCTGCTTGTTGATTTACGCCAAAAGGATCAACTCTTCAACTCTGTTCTGGTTATAGCCCGTGAACAGGGTACACGATGTGTCGCCTCTGGTAAACGTAGTTAAATGTAGAACCTGTATGACAATGAGACCGAGCCACTGCTAAAACAAAGAAAAACTTAAATATCCACCGTCCTCCTACTCCTCTTTTTCCATTACTCTTGCCCTGAGCCGTGCATTCACCGATGATAATTGCTCTTTCTTTTTACTTATATCACCTAGCTCACGAATATTACCATGACTGTGGGCCACAATGACGATGACTTCATGTTCGGCATGTCTTCATCTCTGAGGCACACAAAAGAGAAGTCGTGCTCCAACGGTAAGCAGGCCTTCCCACTGCTCCACCCATCGCACCAGATACTGCAGCGTTCCTAAGGGATATGCTAACAAGCCATACAAGTAGACTCTTGCAATCAAGCATCTTCTCAAGCGCGACCGCTCAAAACATGGAACGTTTGTCCCTTTTTCGATCACGAGCCTCATGCACATATGCACTGTCTGGGCCTTACTCTATTTCGCCAAGGGGATCTCGAGCAGCACTTGGCTAGAAGCCATGTCTTTGTTTGTTCCTGTTGCAAGGAGCCATTTAGCTCTGCCATCCTTCTAGACAGACATATCTACAACACACCCTGTCGTACTCCACAGGAAGAGCACCATAACAAGGCTTCCATAGAGAAGGTCCTTAAAAAGAACCTACTGGAGAACCGGGCGGGAGAGGACCAAGATTCGGAAATCACCCACCTATACAAACATCTTTTCGACGGGGCCCCCAACAACCGCATGCGATTCCCATTCCCCCCAATCCTGCTCCCTTTCTACTTTGCTGCAACTGCAGTTATCTTCCTTATTCTCTGGGCTTCCCTGGTCAGCCTCAATCACAAACTCGCTATCGGACTGTCGCCTAGATTCATCTACGACCTGCTTATGGCCGTCATGTCGCTAGACTTGGGGTCAGTGGACCCACTTATCAAGCTTATCATAAGACTGGCAAACACACACTCGTCTAAAGAAGGACTGAATGTATCGTTACAAGGAATGCTTCACCAGTTATTCTGCATATCAGGCAGTAGCTTGGAGGATGCCATGACCTACGGAACCCTACCGACAGAATTGTGGGAGATGGGGGCTGCCATTCCAAGCCGGGTTCGCAAAGTGCTCGACGATAACCCGCAGCAGCTAGCTTTGTTCATAGGATATCTGGAAAGAATCCTGCAACCCTATGACCAGATACCCACCCAGCCCTTGTCGGTCAAACATTATGTACCTCTACCTCAGCCCTACAATTGGATATACAACGATCCCGCTGTAGCTGGCCTAAACTACGACCATATGCAGCTGGATGGCCACAGTTTACAGCTGCAGGAGAACGATATTGGGCTCTTTGAACCGCCTGCGATTCCGCCGTCCACTGCCCCGGATATGTACGACTACGGATCACAACATCAATTCGGAAACAATTTACAGCTCTTCCAGAACGATGGCAACATCGAAGAGCACCCCCATGGGCGGGGCATTTCTGACATGAATGATTATTATGGACAAATTGGTGGCTCTTGTTAGATGAACTACATGAAGAATAAGTATTGTGGGGAATCTCCCCTCAATCGCATTAACCCTGGGTAAACCTGGGCATGAATACTCTGGCTTTGTTGGCATGATGTAACTTAACACTTTACAAAGATGAATGAAAAGAGACAAGCTTCACCAATTCGATCAATCTGTATACCAGCACGGTTCCACGTGCGGTTGTACAGGATCACGAGTGACTTTATAAGTGACATAACTGAATTCAGTAGATTGTTCCGACAGCTCTATCATAAGCTTGAGAGAGGCGTCCTCCACGTCATGCTCCAGACAAGATCTGTAGCATAAGTTATTTCGACCGGGATGGGATTACGAGCATTAGAACATTACACGACACTCACGTTGGCAGATTCAGGATAGATAGAGGTACGGCGCAAGTTACAGGCAGTCTAAACAGTGGTTTTTAGGAGGAGAAGGAGGTGTTGCACCATGCAAGTTGAGCAGCAACTAGAAGCAATAGATAGATGTTCCGCTAGGTTTTGTGTTTGAATTTGAAAACCGCTAAAATTCTCCCAGCTGTAGCCAGTCCAGTCATCATCCAAAACTAGGGAAGCCAGCTAGTTGATTTGCCAACGTTTGTCTACATTTTGACGGGGGCTCCCAGGTTACGTACTAGTAGTTGAAAGTCGGGCTGAGATATAGCTATGACAATCGCGGGCTTAGCTTTTGGCCTGTATCATGATGGACTTGAGCGCAAGCCTACCATGCCACCATCGCCATGCGATGCGCCGTCGGGCTCAGCATGTCTTCCCTAGGTTTTTGAAAAGGTACTTGGACGGGTGACATTGGCTGGCTGGGGCCAGGGCCTCAGATCATCTCTGCTATTGAAGCAGCACTATTCAACTGCGCCATGCCCTGTACCGCCATATGTGTGCGTACTTCCGTTTCCAATGCTACCAAGCCATCTATGATATGAGGTATGAAGAAGGCCTCCTCTCTTTTGTTGCCTGCATCTGCAGGGACCAGCTACGATCGGCAGCTTGCCTAGCGGTGTAATACAGGCTACTAGGCGATCCTGAGGCCGCTGAAGCTATGTCTACAAAGGGGTGGAGGCTATTCCCGACTGTAGTTACAGGGCTCCAGCCATCACAGCAGAAGCTATGTCTCTTGCAAGTTATTTTCCATATGAATATTCAAGAAACAGGACATGGGTGGCATGGGACGCCACTAAGTATAGTGCGCCACGCAGCATTTAGCCCTACTAGCCTTGGAGACAAGCCTATCTATCCATGGAGAGCTTCCTTGTATTTCACAGGAAGCACATCATGGCAAAGCGTTCATGAGGATGACGCTCAAAAAAGACCAACCAGTGAACCGGGAGGGACAGGACAGGGACTCGAAGATCGCTAATCTAAATGTGTGTTTTTTCTCGCCGCGCTCCCCATGGGCTTGTGCGTTTTAGCACAAAGGAAAAGTCTTAATCGGTCCTTTTGTTGGATGAACTACATGGAGGATATGTATTGTGCGGAATCCCCCCCTCAGTCGAATTAACCCTGGGTAAGCCCGAGCACGAATACTCCAGCTTAGTTGTGCATGATAAAAGAACTCAACACTTTAGAAAAAGGAATAAAGACACAAGCTTCACGAATTCGATCAATCTGTATACCAGCACGGTTCCACGTGCGGTTGTACAGGATCACGGGTGACTTCAAAAGTGACATAACTGAATTCAGTACATTATTCCGACACCTTTGTTTATTGTTTCAAAGACGAAGAAAAGTGTGGCTACTCCTCTTTTTTCACATATACCGGCCCTTTTTTAGATAAGGTTATTGTTGTTGTTATTGTGTTATTTTACGTCTACCTACTGCTATCTCGCAGCAATACGACGGCGTGTTCCGGACAGAAACTGCTGGTTGATGTCAT
>NETT01000171.1:0-44131 GCA_003449175.1 Ceratocystis smalleyi
GCATAGGGGGCGGTGGAGGCGGCGGAGGTGGGGGTGGAGCACCGCCCGAAGGCAAAGGGGGGGCATTGGATGGCGGTGGAGGGGGCGGGGGAGGGGCAGGTGGCGCCGAGCTTGATGGCAAGGAAGGGGCTGCATTTGAGGGAGGCAGAGGGGGTGCAGGCGGTGGAGGCGCACTGCTCTGTGGCAAAGGGGGCGCAGGGGGAGCGGGAGGAGCGGGAGGCGCGGGAGGAGCAGGAGGAGCGTTGTTTGACAGAAGGGGTGGGGGCATAGGAGGTGCAGGGGGAGCACTGCTGAATGACACAGGAGGCGCCGGGGGAGCTGGAGGTGCTGGAGGCGGAGCAGGCGGAGCATTGTTGATTGGCAAAGGAGCTTTGCTTGGAGGAGGTAAGGATGGCGGTGCTGGCGGTGGAGCGTTGTTGACAAGAGCATGCGTAACGGGACGGGCTGCCGATGCAGGTGCCTTGGGAGGGGTGGTAACTCTAGGTGGGGGAGGAGGAGCAGCAATCTTTGGAGGTAGTGTCGGCGGGGGTGGAGGCGGAGCTGGAGCAGCAACTGCTTCGCGAGGTGGAGGTGGTGGTGGAACAGCGTTGCGTGCAGGCGGCGCTGGCGGTGCTGGTGGCATCATATGCACACTAGGACGATTGTTTGCAGGAGCCGCAGGTGCATCCATGGCGACTTTTCCTGGTCTAGGAGGCGGAGGAGGGCCAGGGTTGGCTAAATGAGGAGCTGCACTTTCACGAGGCGGCGGAGCATTACTACGAGCATATTTCCCGGCATCGGGGAAGGGCGGAGGGGCGGCGAATCGGGTCCGGTTAGGGGACACATCGAAACCGGCCGCGGACCGACGAGTCGGAGGAGGCGGTGGAGCTCCATTTCGTCGAGAAGGAGGGGGGGCTGGAGGCTCCGTTGATCGACTGGTAGGTGGAGGGGGAGGAGGTTGTCTCACTGACTTCCCATTACTATTGGCGCTGGGAGTGCTAGTAGTAGAGACGGGGGCAGATGCTGATGGGGGTGGTGGGGGTGCGTGTCGCTGTGCAGGAGGTTCACTGGCGCGTAGCTGCTTCTCCTGTTCCTCTTGCAAAAAACGCACAATGAACTCCTGGTCTTCCTTGATGAGATCTTCGGTAAGACCCATTTGCTTAAGGTCCTCGCCGAAGTTTTCACGCCATTGCGGGTCAAAGGCATCAAGCAAGGCAAACTCAGAATAGTTGCCATTGGATGGTGCTTGGTGACGAGGAGCCCCCACAGTGGGAGCTGAAGAGTGGCGATGGCCACCGAACAATCCGCCGAGAATGCCGTGCTTGTGGTTCACAGGCTGGCCAGAGCCGCCAAAGGGAGTAGCTTTGGTGGCTTTGCTGGCGTTCTTTTCACGATCATTCATCTTTTTCAGGAACTGCTTGGCCTCCTTTTCGTCAACAAAAGAAAGCCCAGCCACGCATTCTTCCATTTCAAAGGTGTGGAAGAATGTGCGATCCTGGTTGTATTTCCATGACTCGTATATTTCTTGGTCCCAAATGACGCCACGGTTGGAAGGCTGCAGAGGCGAGCGAGACGCTGTGTCAGTCCAGGCATTCGATCGGCTGTTAGTTAGCAGATGTACTCACAGAGATATCGACAATCTTCAGCCAGAAGGTGTTTCCGACCAAATCGTTGGACAGCACTACTGCTCCCTGGATCCCGGTGTCGGTCCAATGGGAGCGGCTTGGATGCGCAACATAGAGCTTGGCAACTGCAACAGCCTGGATCTTGTTGGATTGCTTGGGGACATAGCGGCGGACCGTCTCCTTGTCGTCATCATTCAGGATGGTTGGCATTGTGGCATTGGTCGGGTGGAAGATGGGTTGATCGAGGTTCAAGGGCGAGGTTTTGTTTCGTAATACAGTATAGAAATAGCGATATTGGATGATGGATGATGGATGATGGATGATGGAATATGAATGGCACAGCAACACTGAGCGATCCGGGTGAGGATTGTGAGTTCTGACAAGGCAGGGAGAGGAGGAGAGGAGGGGGTTCTGCAATTCCCTAAAGGAAGAGCTCGCGAGGGACTTGGTCGACCTATCGACAGTACCCTCAGCACGTCGGTGGCAGGAGAACAACAGCGTCGACTTGGTGCGGTTCGGGTGGTAGTGCTGGATGAATTCCCACGAACTGGAGCGATAAAGAAGGGGGCGATGGGAACAGCAGGATAAAGTGCGACCAGACAGGAAGAACCAAGGCTGAGCTTTTTGTGACAG
The DNA here is from genome assembly GCA_003449175.1 of Ceratocystis smalleyi. Lineage (NCBI taxonomy): Eukaryota > Fungi > Ascomycota > Sordariomycetes > Microascales > Ceratocystidaceae > Ceratocystis > Ceratocystis smalleyi. The sequence continues at coordinate 2,238 of NETT01000171.1, forward strand.
AAGGCAGAAGGCAGAAAGAGAGCTGGAGGCAGAGAGGCAGACAAAAGATTAGTGGAATGTGGGAACAGGATTACAAAGACAAGGCCTTAAGAAGCCCAAGACCAGGGGAGCTCAGGCGTAGCCCAGGCCGACAGCTCGAGAGCTTACAGGGCGTTTAGAGGCTTTAGGGAGCAGGGATTCTGTAAATTCCAGTGCTCCCATAGGAGGGCTGGGTGAAAGCCTGCCCTATTAGCTCTAATAGGCTGCTAATGTGCGCGCGCACTCCACACACTGAGCACCACAAGCCCGTTCCATCCAAAAGAAGTTTGCAAGGAAAGCAATCAGCCAGCCTTAATCAAGCAGCCGGAGAAGCGGAAAAGGCACGAAAGCGTGTGTCTCCATGTCTACACGGCACTCTCCTCACCTAGCACCCCTTTCTGTGTGTGCGCTGAGCTGAGCCTGTTGGAGGCCAGCCAAGTAAGTAACCAGAGGAAGACGAGGCCAGGCCGGGCGATCATTCAAAGACCCACATTAAGATTCCAGGCCGGTAGCATGGGAAACCGAGAGAAGCGATGATGGTAATGGCAAGAATCGCCCAGTGGCGTATACGTCATCACGTCCTGACTGCTTGGCACAGGCCAAGCCCCTAGGCGGTGCTTTTCCGTACGGCGCACACGCACACGCACACCCACACCCACACCCACACCCACACCCACACCCACACCCACACCCACACCCACACCCACACGTCTTCTGCTGTCTTGTTCTCTTTTCTTTCTTCTTCTTTTGCTAGTGCTATCCTTTAGATCCCTGGCCCACATCTTCATGTCGGCGTCCTTGAGAGTCCGTGTACCCCGGCGATATATTATCTCCAGGCCCACAGCTCCCCTAGCACAAACACCTTGCTGGAGCAGGTTCACAGCAGCCCAGGCGTGAATATCATGATGGTAGGTAAGTATAAAGAGGCCTCGCCAAAAATAAGATTAAAAATGCAGAGGGAAAGTCCCCGATACATCACAAGAGAGCTTATCGCAACGTTACGGAGCAGTGTATCTAGCTACAGGCGCGACACATTGACAGCCCAAGCGGCCTAATTGGCCCCCTCCTTCTTGTTCAACTCTGCAGCACGCGCCTGTCGGTCCTCCTTGGTACCTTCAAATGCCACCCCGCTCAAATCATGTCGCGCCGGTCCAGGGTTTGCTTTGAAAGGCGCAAACTTAGGGTCAAGCGGTCCCTCGTTCTGCTGGTCGGCACCAGGCACAGGCTGGATGGTGAACTCCTTTTCTTGGCCCCCGGTGGTCTGTGTGGGCAGGTTCCGAAGAACATGGTTAGGGCCGTAGACAAGAGAGACGTACACCGACGCAGCCACCCGATAGGAGAAGTAGAAAAATAACAGGTAGAAGAAGAAGCGTACCTTGTTGTTTCCAGGCATGGTGAATGATGAATCTGAATGGCTTGAATACAAGTGTCTGTCTGGGTGCAGTGTGCAGTGTGCTGTGTGCTGTGTGAACTGTCAAATATGGACAATGGGCTGGTTATGGTTGGGGTCGCAGTTTTGGCAGTAGCAAAGAACTTGAGTGATGCTTGGTTTTGTGCCGTTGTCTGGGCTGGACGCAGTGTCTTATATATGTAGCATCTGTGGTAATGTGTAAGACCCTATGACGTAAACTGCCCGCTTTTGTCCATCTTCATATTTGCCTGTCTGCTAAAGCTCTGTTCGGATCCTGATCATGGGAGCTCCAAGGAGGTGCTATACTAGTTGGAATTAGTCCATTTTAAGATGCCTGATCCGGGAAGACCAGCAAATGTGGTCTGATGATGGGCCTTGGTGGAAACTCACCAGCTATACTAGGGTCTTGCGGACTAGGGTTACTGTGCCTAGCATGCGTCCGGTATGCTCGTAGCCCTCTTCCTGGTGTCCCCAAAGACGAGACTGTTTGCTTGTTTTTACATCAGGGCTTGTCAGCTTTTATTAGACACTATTATTACATAGACCAAGATGCGCACAGGCACCAGTGGCTAATCTATTCCAGGCTGTGGGCTGCGGGCTGCAGGCGTCGCAGGCATTCAAACTGGATGCATTACCAGTGTTTGCAAACATTTACGTCTTCAAACTGCATTGTATGCATCTCTGGCTAAGCCACTGCCCATGGCAAGTGCACTTCTATTTCTTGCTACTATGTTGTGGTAGCGTGACCGACGCCTCATGACTTGGACCAGCAGTCACACGCATCAGCCCCATCACTGCCATGTCCCAAGTCAGCTTCTTCACTCGTGACAGATCTCCCTCTTCAAATGCATTCTCTGAGTATGAAAACGAACCTACCGAAGCTGGCGAATACGCCCGTTCCAGCAAACTGCGGCAGCAAAAAAGCACAGCCGAACGGTCCAGCCGCGGAGACACAACAGTGGGCATCAACAATAGGGACTACGATCACGATGGTGGGGACGATGACAACGCCGATGACGACGTGACCTTTCTGCTGCAAGACTGGAAAAACACCGAAGAGGAGCTCGAGCAAAATGCCATAGAATTCACTGATGCCGAAGAGTATTTCCGCCAGTCTGGGCAGCTTCCAACGGGCATCGAACCTACAGCTCCTTTGACCTACCTCGACAGAATCGCCTGGCTCGGGCATGTCTTAACACCCGGAATAACAGTGGAAGTCAATGGCTTTGACACCCAACGGTATGTTCGCATATCGCACATCATCCAGAGCTACAACGGGGTTGTTCTGCGTGGCCTTCAACACGTGCACTTAGTGGACATGCAGGGCATGCTGCCGTGGTCGCCTGAACAGCCCCAAAATGAAGTTTGTGCCGTTTACCACGTTGATCTGAACGATGCCCGAGATGAGGAGACTCAAGCCGCCGTTGAAGTGCCTTTGGAGTCGGTCGCTGATGTTATCGTCCTCAAGACTAGCAATGCGCTGTGGCCCATTCATGCTACGGCAGATGGCGAGCTGGTATGCCGGTGGAAGTTCATCCAATACTTTCCTTCAGCACGAGTTCGCGAACGCCATCTAGAGTCATATTCTCTTTATCGAGACCTCGAGGCGGCTCTGGTTCGGAACAATGAGAGCGACGCAGATTCCGATTGCAGAGTCAGCACCGAGACTCTGCGGCAAATGTGGGCGGAAAAGATCAGAATCCCGGGTGGGAGTTACATACGTCCAACATCGGAAAATCAGGAGCCTTGGGAGCATCTCGAAAACAGAGGGCCTAAACGACATGATACAAAGCAACGGCTTCCGGGCCAGAAGTACACCTTTTTCGATTCGTTTTGCGGGGCTGGGGGGGCGTCGCGGGGGGCCATGCGAGCTGGCCTGCACCTCAAGTATGCCATCGATGCCTGGGACTTGGCTTGCGATAGCTACCAGAAGAACTTCGGCCAGGTCAACCTCTTTCGTATGGACATAGACGAGTGGATTTGCCGGTCTGCACCCCAAGAAAACAGCGACAATATCGAAAGCCGAACTCGGTTCCAATGTGACGTCCTCCACTTGTCTCCGCCGTGCCAAGTCTTTTCGCCAGCTCACACCATAAACAGCCAGGAAAAGGATGAGGCTAATTTTGCGGCTCTCTTTTCCTGCGAGGCCATTATAACACGAGTAAAGCCGCGTGTTCTCACGTTTGAACAGACCTTTGGCCTTTTGCATCGTCACTGGCGGCCTGTGTTCAACAATCTCATTTCCAGCTTTACAAGATGTGGCTACGCAGTGCGGTGGAAGTACGTGTTTCTACCCGAATGGGGCCTGCCTGCCCGTCGCAAGCGACTGATAGTTATTGGGGCTGCTCCGGGGGAGCCACTCCCCCCGTTTCCGCCGCCAACACACTCTGATAAGCCATGGGAGACAGGGCTGCTGCCGCTAGTCACCGTGCGGCAGGCTCTGGGAAAGCTTAACCTGCAAAGAGACGACCCTCTACACCGGCCGCGAGAGATGAAGCGGAAGAATATGCCACGCTGGAATAACAACAGTATACTAACGAGGTGTGTGACTACCAGCGGAGGCCAGAACTACCACTATAGCGGCAGGAGATGTTTCACGACCCGAGAGCTTGCTCTTTTGCAGGGCTTCCCAATGTATCATGAGTTTTCTGGGGCGTTTCGAACTCGCCAAATTGGCAATGCATTTCCGCCATGTGCCGCAGCCGTGTTATTCAAGCATATCGAGAAGTGCCTGCTAGCGGCTGATGGAGTTACAGTGGATGAGAGCGACCGGATCTTGGCAGATGCTATGGCTATAGAGCTGGAGGATGACGACGGAGGGAGCTCTATGGGAGAGGATGCTCTAGGCTCTGCATCTAGCGGCGGGAAAGGCAAAGGTGGTTACGACGACTATGGTGAAGAGCTCAGCTACCCATTTCTTCTCGGCCGACACGGGTATATTGGTCACACAGACAAATGTATAGACACTTTACGACCTTCTCCTTCACAGCCTCAAAGCAGGCAATGTGGAAAGACCTACGACCTTGCTCAAAGCGAAAGTGAGGGCTCTGACGAATTTGAAGATTGGAGACAGATGTTGCAACCTGATGCACTGACGCAAAAACAGCAGCGACCACGCCATAAAGACTCATATTTTGATATATCTCAAGGTACTCATGAAAACAACAGCTCTCTTGGCAAGTGGCACAACATCCACGGCCAGCATCACTGAGGCCCAGAGGGGGCACCGGCTGGAGCTAGACTTTGCAGGCAGACATGGGACAGAAACGGCGGACTTAACAGAGTAATAGTAACTTGGAAATGTCTTGACGGTAGTCTACTAAATGGGAGGATCGAGGTGGACGATCTGGCTGTGCATGGGCCGAAGTACCCTCATGTAACAAATAAGCTGCACTAGAGTGACAACGCCAAACAACAATATTATTTGGGCCAATAGCAAGACTGGTGTTGTAGGGCTCTGAAGACAGTGGCCGCCTTGTAATATGGGTGAGCAGGCTGGGCTGTTAAGATGATGGGGCGTCAAGTGTGTATCACTAATCTTAACTTCTGTATACTATGGCAGTGGAACGCATCGCTCTATTGGATATGCTGTAAATATGATATAAATACCTGGAAGAAACAGGCGCCTAGATGTCGTGGTGGCTGGACGCGGATACGAAGCAAGCTGGAACATGGAAACGTGAAAGGCATGGCATGGGTGTCAGAGGGGAGTAAGTTCTACAAAGAGCGAACGACTTAGGGGCTTGTGGGACGTTATGCCGAAGCGAGCTTGCAAGGTGCTTCTAGATGCGCTACAAAGCTGGGGATTTAGCCGTGAATGAGGGGATGATCAATTGGTTGAGCCAGATACAGGATCCAGAGTGTGGTTGCGCCGTTCATAGTGCTGCGGCTGGGCCATGAAGTGGCGGTCATGTGTGAGCAGATCGGCTTCCAGGCTCTCGAATATACGAGCTACAACCAAGAGAAATAACAATACAGTTTCTTGAAAACAGTGGGAGTGTGTACATTTCGTACAGTACAGTGCATGCCCATATTGTGCATATATATGTAGGCCAGCCTCGAGTCACCGGATGTGACAAAACAAGCATTTGTCATGTATTATTCAGGATTCTGCTGTTGTACCGAGACTCCCCATACGACCGACCTATTTCTTACATGGAAAATAAGAAGCATTGAGGCCCAATACAGATGGTAGAGCTAGGCATGAATGAAATAAAGAAAGCAGGCAAGCAGACAAGAAAGAAGGAAGACAAGACTGTCTCTATCCCAACACGCCCATTGAATCGGCGTTCCAATGTTTCAGTCAAGTGCAAAGACAAGCCCAGCTACGCTAGGGAGGGAGACCAACAAAGGAGAGCTTAGCCATAACTGAAGAGAAGTAGAGAGAAGGGAATGAGACACGCCGACAAAGCACTTCGCAGCGGACCAACGAGTTGTTTGTGGCTGGTTGGGTCCATGAATGGCTTGGGGGGCGAGAGTGGAAGAGAAGGGCCCTGGAGCCAAGATAGGGCGTCATCACGCAAATTTCCAGCACGAAGGCCACATAGCTGAGCTCGTTGAGCCGATTCAAGACGGCCAGCCCCAGGTAGCATCGAGTGCCCATTGGTAGTTTGCCCACACGCCGTGCGGGGCCAATTCATCTCCTATGTCTTGCCCACACAAGACCCCTTCGTTTGGGCTTCTTTTCACGCTTTGCAACTTCCATGGGAACATGCCCGCATACAAAGCAACTCAGCATGCATCCCTTCCTGCAGGAGGAACCGCCAGCACATGGCTATGTCTGGCTATAGGCACCAAATCAAACAGGGGTTGCGAAGGAGGGGAGAGGGGAGAGGGGAGAAAGAGAAAAATAAGACAATGTCAAGACAGGGAGGGCAAAACAAACACTGCGCATCAGAAAAGGGCCAATGGAGGGGGGGGGCTGGAAGGACAGGGTATGTGAGCAGAGATACTTGAGAGCACATGTGGAAAACAAGGTCCGTTGCTTTTTGTATTCGTGGAGCAAGCATTGCCGAACAGACCATTACAATTACCTGGCGGAGCGCCACCAAGTCCGCGTCGACTGTGCAGATGAAGCTACTAGAGGAGGCTCCAGCTGCAGAGGCATATTGATATTGGCCATCCTAGCTTATGAGAGCAGTGACCAAGGAGAAACAGTCGAAGGCGTGCGGGCGGGACAGCATCCATGCTACGTGCTGCATGTTCAACCCGCCCACCACATGTGATATAAGGATGCAAGGAACATTTTCCTTGTTTCTAGCGCTCTGGTTTACACTTATGGAACCCTGTTTGAGAGGTAGAAGTGTAACCTCCCGGTGAGTGCTGTGCGTACGTCCATGTATATGCCCACAGGCGGCCATTGGCAAGGTATTGCTGGTACTGTGTGCTGGGGTGTTGGAGCACTGTGCTGCAAGTAGAGTGCGGTTATTTATATATGAGTGCAATAACCCACACATGCTGTCTAGTCTAGAACCTTGCTAGTAGTATGTCTGAGGAAACACCAGCTGGGCTAGATTTATAGCAGTCTCATAGGACATGCAACTACCCCTTCCGTTCTTCCTATCTCCTCTTTCCATCGCTCTTGCCGTTCTTCTCGCAGAGTCCAAGCCAATGCACCAAGTACGCCCACTTCCAGCAAGCAAAAACGGAAAGAACTAGCTAGTTTCTGAAGTCAAGACGAGCAGCTGCTGCATGAAGTAATTGCCCAGCCCAAACAGACTCTCGCAAACGATAGTTTCGGCACCCTCTTGTCTTCTTTCTTTCTCTTTCTCTTTCTTTCTCTCGCTCTTCCTTTTCCTCTTTCTCCTTCTCCTTCTCTTTTCCTCTCCCTCTTTCTCTCTCCATCTCCATCCTCTTGCTGCGTGGCCTCCAACTTGACCATAAAGCGGGTGCTTTGATCAGCTCTGGCTTTGGCCACACGCTCTTGTCCAGCTAACCCGTCGCTTAGTGACGTTCTAGTGACATTCCGTGTCTCTCATTGTCTTCAGTACATGCATGCACTTGCTCTTTGCTTCCCACTGCTCGGCCTGCTGTACTCACGAGGAATATCGGTAAGCAAACTGTGCGAGGATACACATCCTATGTACATGTCTTTGGCGGGCTTCGCTCTTTTGCTATCCCTCATCTTTCGGGCATCACCAGCCGTCACGTTTCTCCTTCGTCCCTTGTTCCAAATCGCGGAAATTCCGGTGTTTCTCATTTTAGGATTATGGCTCCGTTTGGAGCTGTGCCATACGCAAAAAAAACAGACACCAAGCTTTGATAGCAGGCTAACATAGTTCACACCCCAGAAACAGCCTTGAACCAAGAAGGGAAATCAAACAGAAGAGACTTCAACTTCTTTTCGTACCGGTCGTTGGTCTCTTGTATCGCCTCGTCTCATCCTATCCTTGTCTTGGCCCCGTGAGAAGGGAAAAATAAATCCCAATTAACTGTAAATCCTCACAATATTGACGACGCATTTCAAAAGGCCGCTGTCGGATTCTATTTCTCTTGGGTCTCTCTGCTTTGTTTATATCCATTCTCATTCATAATACTTCGCCCCCCTTCTCCCAACATAACCAATCTATTTTCGCTTTTGGCGTCAGATCTATAAAGCAAGATCCGGCTTTGGCTGCTTGGCCTGTCCCCATACACAAAAGCAAATCATCCCACAAGCATGAAGCCCCTGGATTCACTGGATGAAATCAGCGATGATGAGTATTTTACGACGGTTCTCCAGAGCACCAAAACAAAGTTCAATGCTGAAGTCATTGCCCTCAAAACTAGCATCCACCACTTGAACGAACGGCTCTCGTCTTCGCCGTTCACGTCATCAGCACTTAATTCCCCCAATATCAAGCAAAAAGGCTTATATTTAGGCTATGATCACACTCGGTTACAGGCCTTTTCAGCCACTCTGGACCAATATGAAGCCTTGATTTCAACATATGGGCAACCTAATGGGCCCTGGGCCGGTCATGCTCACAAACCCAGTGGCGGTAGCAATAAGACCAAGTCTCAACGTCCCAGAACTAGAGATGAACCAATCCAACAGGGGCTGAGGTATGTTTCTTTTTTCTTCTGCAAATACATCATCTGTCCCTTCAACACCACCCAACATCTATATGGCGTCCAACTGACTTCTTGTGACTGCAGAATGTGCATGTGTTGCTGTGACTCCTTCCCCTACCCAAGCTACCGTACTCTAGAGTGCGGCGACGTTTGCTGTCTACCATGTCTAGGAAAGATGATTTTGCCTTCCATTAAGGAAGAGGCTAAATTGCCGCCCCGATGCTGCGGCGTCGCCATCACTGGGGCCGTCATAGTGGCAGCCCTGGATGAAACCCAGCTCCGCCAATTCCTCGAAGCCGTGTATATTGCAATAACCCCCGTTGTGTGCCGGGTGTGGTGTCCAAAGCCCTCATGTAGCGAATTCACCGCCGTCCAGCCCCAGGATCTACACTCTGGCTCGCCACTACGTTGCTGGGCCTGTAAGACAAACATTTGTACCTCTTGCAAGCAGTATAAACATGCTCCAAATGAGAGATGTGTGCTCGGCCTGGAGCCTCCTGCTGTTTTAAACATGATATACAAGTATGGGTGGCGGCAATGCATTAGATGCCACTGTCTGTTAGAGCTCAAGGAAGGTTGCCGACAGGTTCGTTGCTCGTGTGGTGCCTTCTTTTGCTATATTTGCATGGAACCTGGCCAGTGTTCTAAAGGTTGCTCAATTTCCCGGCTTAATCGTTACCGCCATCAAGCCGAGGTGGCCCGTAAGCGAGACGCTGATAATCTTGCGCAAAAAGATGCCCAGCTAGTCTATTGGACAGTTCAAAACCCACGCTTTGCGCGCCTGGAACACCAATCCCGAGAAGAACTGAGTCAGTTCTTTGACTACTATACAAAGCAGCTCGAGTCCCTGACTGCCCGTCACGAATCCTACCTCAGCCAGTCTCTGAAGGGTAAATGGAATGGTGCTAGGACTCTCCTAGATAGCGTGATCGAGCGCCAAAACAAGACTTTATCGCTACTTGATGATTCACACGTGCGCCAGGAAGCGCAGCTCATTCAGCAGCAATCTTCAAAAGAACTCAAGCTAAATGCTCACATCGAGCGTTTACAAAAACACTGGAACAGCATCATCCCAAACTCTTCCCTCCATCGAAGCCACTTGCAGGAGCAAATGGAAAGCTTAACCCGACTCCAAAGGCATCATTCCCTGAAAATAAAATCCCTCAGGGAGGCACAACAACGCATCCAGGACGACATACACGAGCGCTTCATCAAGGAACGGAAAGTTGCCGCCGAAACGCAGCAACGGCGAGAGCGAAGGGCCTCAAATATGATTTCGAGGGAAGAAAGCATTTTCCAGACTGCCTTCCGACGCCGTCTTGAGAGTTTGTGGAAGTTATGGGCCCTGCGTTGGGAAGAGCTGTGTTTGCAGCTACGTCTAGAAAGTCATGGACAGTATGCACGCTTTCGGCCAACATGGCTCCAAGAAGTAGACAAGGAAGAAGTGCGGTTTGTTATTACGGAGCTACGCTCAGTCCTGATTACACACTATGGTAAAGAGACAGTTGACCAGCTAGTTGGAAGCCTGGCAGGCGAGCAGAAGGAGTCAGACAGCGTGAGTTTGTGGGAATGGGAGGATGAAGACGAGGATGACGGCGAGGATATCGACTACCATGACTTCGTGCGGCCATGGAAGAAAGCTCGCAAGACCAACCGTCAATCTATATGACTGATAGCCCGGCTGTGGAGGAGTTCCGAGGTCAAAGTCCTGCAATCTGGGGTGTTGTGGAGAGAAGCTTTCGCATGGTGTAGATTCTCTCGGCGTTGTCTTGACCTTTTTTTACGATTACATGACGGTTTACGGTCTCAACATGTTTACCAGCGCATCATCTATTGCTGACAGCGACGTTTTAATGCATTTACTTTTATCCAGCATTTCTTCAGAGTCTATATATGGCACCACTTTTATACCATCAAATTATCTCCCATCTGGCTATCCACGCAATCTCGCGGCCAGGATTACGGACAATACACAGAAACGCCTCTTTTTCCTGCTGCTTGTTTTTGTTTTTGCGAGCAGCAAGAACATCTTCTAAAGCAGAATCGGCTCTTAGTGTTGCGATAGCGGTGGACTTTCCGCAATTTAGGGAGTAACCACCAGAAGTAACAAAGCCTACAAGCCGGTCTACACCCGGGCACATGGGGTGGCCCTGGATATCTTCCTGGTAATTAGGCACGGGCGGGAACAGCCGTATTTGGCCTGCTGTCAAGTGAGCCGCTAGTGCTTCTTTCTTGAATTCGGGTGATGTGTTGGGAGGTAAGCGAAATGTACGCCGGCCACCGTTAGACGACGGCTTTGCGGCGGGCGATGTTAATGCAAGCCACTGCTGGCGTAAATCAGGAGGTAGGCCTGTGCTGGATGAATACACGTGAGGCTGTGTGGCTGGTACTTCAACAGACTCTGAAGCTGTAGGGGCAGTTGGTGGTTGAGAGGCTAGACTAGGGAGACGGTAGACTCGGGCGGCAGGGGTTGCAATGCCTTGAGAAAAAAATGTGATTTTGACGCGGATGACACTAAACTCGGGCAGCGATAAAGGCAACGTCAAGCCTTTGACATCTGCAGCGCAGACTTGGCGCATTTTGTTTAGATTAAAGGCACCGCCGGTCGTCCCAGGGAATATTAGACCATAGTCCGACGCATAGGGGTTGCCCAGCTCTCCCTTTCGGCCCGCACCGAGATTCACTGCCGCCCACGACGTCCGCTTGCACTTGGGCCGTTTCGTCCACTCCTTCTCACGCTCCTGACGCTTCTGCAACTCATATTCAGCACCAGCGCGGGTGGTGGGGAAGTCTCGCGGGAACAACGGCATGTTTCGCTCGTCATGGGCCTGGGCGATTTCGCGTAGCCCGCCGAATCGCGGGTTTCCCCCTGATGCTAGCGGGACATGCATCAGGCTGTGCCATAGTGGCTGCACGCATTTCCATGGCAGAAGCACAGAGATGGTCCCTAGGGCACGCGTGCCTGGCTGCGGTCGTGTGGCCAGGAGGAGAACTGGAATCGGAGGGTCGTTGGGCCCAACGGGGAGTGGCTTGCCGGGCGGATTGTGGGTCTTGCGACGGTCAAGAGCCTTTTTGGTGGGAAGCTGTGAAGCAGTGTGGCGGGCTGCCCGGCTCCACAGAGAATACGGCTTCAGGTCATCTTCGACACTCGCGTTCCATGTCTCTAGCGTGTCCATTAGAGTCGAGGTGGACTTGGCTGTAAACTGAACAGTCTTGGGCGGATAATGAAGCCGAGGATCAGCCATATTGAATCCTAGAATGGCGCCGACAGGCAGGGTGCTTGGATTTGTCAGCCCGCAGAGATTCATAAACGTGGAGGCGTGTTTGGTTGTCTGGCCTCCTGTGTGGTAGGGCTTGATGACGCTCAGCAAAGCCTCTATGGAAGATGGCCCTGTGATGTCAATACTGCCAATTTCGAACCTGAGATCTTCAATGTAGACCTTGGGTGTCTCCATCTTTGTGTAAGCCAGCAAGGTCTCGAAGACCTCGAAGAAGGCTGCTGGGTGGACTCTGATAAAGACCTGGGCATCCTGCTGGTTTGCCTGAGAGTCAGAAGTGGCAACAGGGTTCCAAATTACAGTCCCAGGGCAAATTTCGGCCCGATAGCCATGGTCGCTGTCTTCTTTGCTGAGCATGCCGCTCCAGCTCCGGACTCCGGCTCTCCACCTCCGCCCTTTATCGCCCCACAGACCTTGGGCACAAAGGCCCAACTTCTTGAGCACTCTTTCTACACCAGCAAAGCGGCCATACAGCCCTATCGTGCTTATGTAGCTCATATCCCATGCTAACGCTCCGCGGTCGCTGAGAGTGCGATGTGTGACGCGAAACATCTTTTCGTTTGGCCTTAACGGAATGGCAAACCGCCAGAGAGGAGTCTTGGGGTCTGTCATGTGTGCTCTTTTGGCATGCCAGACATGTGTCGGCAGCCAAGTCTTGTTTATCTGGCGTTTGCGAAACTTGGACCGGGTTGCAGGAGGCTCGTTGAGTGCGTTTCTGCGAATCTTAGGCCTTGGTACCCGGACGTGCGTTGCGCTACATGTGCTTGTGACAGCCTGCCCATCCACCCCGTCTGCCATTGTGGTGTCATCCTGGCTAGTTTTGCCGCCCTTTGAGCGCTCCTTTTCTGCACGCGCCTTTCGCTGCCGACGCTTCTGGGCCAACAGACCCAGCCGCTTGGCTGTTTCAGCCCGAATCCGGGCTCGCGTGGTCCGTGGCTTGCGACGCCGTGATGTGACTGTGGGGGTATTGTCCTCGGCCATTTCACGCAAAGCACGCATCCGGAGCCGCTTTGGCACTCGTTTTGGGTTGTGGCTAGCCGTGCGACGACGCATATCTCGAGGCACACGTTGGAAGGCACGCTGTGATCTGCTTGCTTTGCTGAGGCGCATGCTTTCCTCCAAGGCCGAGATCTCGAACTGCCGGGCTTCTAGGAAAGCACCTAGATTAAGGGCACCATCCTTGAGGGCTTCATTTGCGGGTTGTGTGATGATGTCGCGAGCGTCGCGGCGAGCTTTGAGGCGCTTGGCGGCGCCAGCGCTTTCGGGGGTGAAGTTTCCTTTGCGCTTGGAAGGGCCCTCATACCCGGGTCGGAGTGGCATTCTGACGGACGGCGGCATCGGGATCTCGATATAGCAACTTGATGCAGAGTCGATTGCTGGAGGAAGCGCAGCCGAGATGGCTCAGCTTAGTACACGATGATCGATTGATCAACCAAGGAATAGAAAAAGTTGAGGGATGCTCCACCAGGCGATGGTTGAGCTCTTATCGATAAGACGGTCATTTACGTAGGCCCTGTCCAGTGGGTGGCTTGGTATATTTGGGCCTCTAATGGCGCTACGAAAACAGGGCGTCCTAGCGTAGCCCGTGTAGTGGATAGCCCCTGTAAGATCTCCTTAGGGCACTTTAGTGGGGCCCCTTCAGAAGATGACGAGCGCAAGATTCCCCCAAGTCCCATTACGCCTGATATGATCGTCAAAGCTTCAAGCACCACATCGCCGATTCTTGGTCGCGGCCGGCTTCCCCTTCTTGCGACATTCAGCCAAGTCCTGCTCTAGATCATACGCCCTGTATCCACAGTCCGTAATGAAAAAACTATTTCGCACCCATGAAGCCAACGTGCGTCAACCGCGCTTTGAGCTCCATCTCAAGGTAAACACTCCCGCCCTCAGCCGGCTGCTCCCCTAATACGCCATCAGCTCCGGCTCCCTTTGGCCTCTACTGCGCTGCTAACACCTCGCCATCTCCCCTGGCAGATCTATGATTTGAATAACGTCCCGCTGGTTGCCGGATGGTCGCTCATTAAATGGCACATCGTCCACTCAATGCACGCTGAACATCGCGGCGCAACAGAGCGCCGTGCCATCGCCAACCATCGTGTACACTACTCATACTCGAAGCTTGTCGGAAACGTGCGTATTCCCATCGACAAGTCCTTGCACCTAAGCGAGTGCTGGCTGGAACTCGAAGTGCTGCAAGAATACTCGTCGGGTGGTCTACGTGACGAGAAGGTCTCCCTCGGCAAGGTGCGCGTCAATCTCGGCGAGTTTGTCGAGGAGAGTATGAACATGGATATCCAGCTGCTCTCTCGGCGCCGGCCGGCTGCAATGGCTTCTTCGGCTGCAGGATCATCGCTACCCAGCCAATATGACGTCCAGGATGGCATCATCCGGCGCTATCTCCTGCAGGACAGCAAGATCAACAGCACGCTCAAGATCGGGGTTCTGATGGTGCAAGTAGATGGCGATCGTAATTATGCTGCGCCGCCTTTAAAAACCGCTCCGGTGTTTGGCGGTCTTGCCGGGGTATTTGTTGGCGAGGCACCCGAACAGGAAGATGGTAATAGTAAGTTGCCTGGAAGCTCCCCTCCCGATCAGGCCAGTCTACTAACCCCGTGCAGAGGTCCCCATGATAGCCTCCAACAAAGCCCGCGATGTCGCCGAAGTCGATCTCTACCGCTCTATGCTGATAGCCTCGTGGAATTGCCCCCTCGACGAGCTACGTGCCGACGAGGCAATCGAGGATATATTCCACCAAGGCGACAGCAAACACGCTCCATACTCACCTCATGTCCACTCACATGGTCATACCCACCGACATACCGCATCATCGGTGCCTACGCCCACAGCCTCGTCATCCGCCAAACGCTTTGCCCACGGCCCTTACCCTTCTACGTATGGCCGCGATGAAAGTGGCTCGGGCGACGAAAGCTATCCTTCAACCAGCCACAGCCAGGGCCACGGTCACGGACGTAGGTCTGGTGCTAAGTCACACCGAGGCCATCGTCACCAGCGAACCAGCAGCGGCCTCAGCGAAACCAGTGCTGCAACGGTCACACGGTCCGGCTATAGCGGCAATCGCGCTCCAACACAAGACCGCATCTCCCACCGTCCATTGACCGGCACTCCGCCCGTCCACCGCAGAAACATCAGTCGAAACAGCAGCGAGTACCTGACTCTCGGAGCACGCAGCCGCAGCAGTAGCTTCACCAGCCTAGCTTCAATGGACGGCTCGGGAGACGATTACAGGCGTGATCCAGATGCACCCGACGCAGAGTTCCACCGCATATCAGGCCGGGAAGTTCGCGAGCACGAGATCCGTGAAAATATGGTAGCATGGACCGTCCCGACGCAACAAACAGCCTGAAGTATAGAAGCAGCAGCGTCTTTTATATTCACGCCCTTTCTTTCTTTCTTTCGTTCGTTCGTTCGGGTGGCGTTACCGGAGTCTCTCTCGGCTTTCTTCGTTCTACTGCAGTCTTCATAGCATCATCTTTTCTACCCACCCACCTGCACTACCACAGCACATATACACCGCCATCACAATTGCGCGCGGCAAGGCAAGGCAGGCTGCTTTTGTTTTACTGTTATGCGTTCATAGACACTATAGAATGCCCTTGCCATTCACTTCCACGTGGACTTTTGTGTATATCCTGTATCCCGTATGTCGTATAGTGAAGCCAGCCGTCATTCAAGTTCGAGCTGCAGCTTCTGTGTACAAGGTACACTGCTTTTTCACCCTTCTCCATCATCAACCCCATAACCTAAGCGGTAATGGTACCGCGAACACCACCCTTGGCACCAACCTCCCGCACCGCGAATGTCGTCGTCAGGTCCTCAGCAATAGTGATAGAAACCTCGATCTTGCCGCCCTTCTTAGAGCCTCTTATCGCAGCCTCGGCCAGGGTGGCACCAACCTTCCACACCTTCTCACGAACATCCTCCTCGTCCTCTTCGCTGTCCTCGTCGCTGTCATCCTCGGCCTTCTCAGCCTTGGACTTGGGCTCAGGCTGGGTAACCTTGATGTGAGTGTTGCCCTCCACAATCTTGACCAGGACGTCACCGCCCTCCGCAGGGGCAGACAGGTGCACTATGCGGCGAGCGGGAACAGCAGTCTCGGGGAGAACAATAGGGGTGAAAACCTCCTTGCCGTGGGCATCGGTGGACAGAACACCAATAGCGTTGGAGATGTGGTTGACAGTGGTGACAGCAGCGTGGGTGGACTGCTCAACATCTTCCTGGTCGAACTCCTGAATCAGCGAAGCTTGCAGCGCGGCACCACGAGCCGGCAGCTCCGAGGGGTTGATAGCAGTAACCTCGGTGGCAGGAGCTTGGACAACAGTGGTCTCGGGGAACAGACCAGCCAGGTTGTTGGCAATACGGGGAGTGTGCGAGGTACCACCGGACATGATGACCTCATCGATGTCAAGAACGTCCAGGCCAGCCTTGGCAATGACACCCTCGACCAGGCGGTTAAACCCGTCAAAAACCTTGCGAGACAGCATCTCATAACGCAGACGGTTGATGGTGCTAGCAAAGTCAAGGCCATCAACGAGCGACTCGATGCTGAACGAGGCGTTGGTTCCCAGAGACAGGGCCTTCTTGCAGCTCTCGGCCTCCAGCTTCAGCTTGGACAGAGCACGTTCGTTCGTGCGAGGGTCCTTCTGGTACTTCTTGATAAACTCCTTGGAGAAGTGGTCAATCAGAACAGTGTCTAGCTGGGCACCGGAAAATTCGTAGTCGTGGGCAGTAGCCAAAATGGTGTACATTCCACCACGCGAGGCAACAACGGTGACATCGGAGCGGGTACCACCAAGGTCAGCAACAACAATGGTCTTATCCTTGAGCTCGGCACCGGGACGAGCATCATAGGCGAGAACGGCAGCCACGGGCTCCGCAATCAGCTGCAGAACTTCCAGGCCTGCCGCGTTGGCGGCCTTGGCCAGGGACTCCTTCTGCTTGTCAGAGAAGTTGGTGGGAACGGCGATGACGGCCGAGGTAACGGGCTTTCCGAGGTAGTCAGAGGCAGCGGTTGCAAGACGCTTCAAGTAGCGAGTAGCAACCTCGTCAACGGGGACAGCCGAAACTTCGTCGCCCTCTTTGTCCTTCACGCTGAAGCTAACTGCATTGGCCGACTCCTGGGGGTGGGCAGAGGCGTGGTTGTGGGTGGGGTCGATCGACTTGAAGCTACAAGGGGGCCATTATCAGTACATGCAGCTGCGAGTGTGTGTAGCATTACGAGAACAATGGGAACGACGGGAACAACCTACTCCTTGCCGAGGAAGTCGCGGAAATAGCCAATGGTGTTCTTGGGATTGCGCACGAAGAAAGCCTTGGCCTGCTGGCCATAGTACTCCTCGCCATCGACGTAAGAGAGGACGGCAGGAATCTGACGGTCTGCAAGAGGATATATCATGTTAGATGCTGCGTGTGACCAGTCGTCGAAACCGATCTCAGGCCCAGCCGAGCGGACCGTCTCTCTAGCGCCTCTCGGGGGCGCGCCCAGTACATACCGCCGTCTTCATTGGCAATGACCTCAGCCTTGTCATCAACAGTCATGGCAATGGAGCCGTTTGAGTTGCCAAAGGAGATACCAATGGCAACACGCTCGCTGGGAGCAACAGTCGTGGGAGACATTGTTGGCGAAGATATAGTGTTGAATATGGCGGATGTAGATAGATAAAAGCAAAGTGACCAGGAAAGTCAAGCAAAGGGCCCAAAGGAAACAAAAGTAACTTCCCAACGAGCAGCGATCAACAAGCAACGAGCAAAGACAACAAGAAAAGTATCACCAAGCAAACAAAAACCACGACTGATAAATTCTTCAGCCTATTTTTCTGCGCCTTTAGGTTAGTCCCTCCCCCCAAAAGTGGGGCCCTTTAGCAGTGGCTTAATTCTTGCCCCTCCATCCATCAAGGTTGTGCCCATGTCTGTGTCAGTGTACTTATGGCCCGGCCCGCTGCTGATAGCCTGTCAGCCTTGAGGCTTATCACTGCTTTTTTTGCAGCCTTGCGTGCGCATTCTCTGCTCACTTGTTCCATGCCGAGACCAACAACGGAAGTTCTCGCTGTTCTTTCCCCTTGGTAAATCGCCATGGCTTCGTCCTCAACACTTGTCCTGCCAGGCCAGTCTATTGACCTAGAATCAGTCCCTAGAAATGAGAAGAAGCCTCTACGGCTAGGGCCTGGCCTCAATATCGAGCCGCCCAGCACCTTGATACCTACCGTGTCAGGCATCTTGACGTCTGATGTCCGAAGGAACATTGTCTGGGTTGAGCACGGCTCCGGTCGGGTAGGTCACAGTTGAACACACACCCGTACGCTGCATCTGCGCGTTTATTCCAACTAACACGCGCATTCCTACACCATAGTATGTGCCCGCACCCGGCGACCTGGTGATCGGCACTGTCATGCGCAGCGCTGGCGACCTCTACCTCGTTTCGCTGTCCGACTACACTCTCCCGGCAGCTCTCCACAACCTTTCGTTCGAAGGCGCCAACAAAAAGACCCGACCCATGCTCTGCACTGGCTCCGTCGTGTACGCCCGCGTCAGCAGCGCCCACCGTCATATGGACGCAGAGTTGGATTGTGTTTCGGCCACCACGGGAAAGGCCGACGGCCTCGGCCCACTAGTCGGCGGTATGCTCTTCCCTATCTCGCTGGGCATGGCTCGGAGGCTACTGATGCCAAAGGCTGTGCAAGACGGCAAGATGCCGATTCTGGAGGAGCTGGGCGCTGCCGGCCTGCAGTTTGAGACAGCCGTCGGCCGCAATGGCCGGCTGTGGGTGACCAGTGAAAAGCTGGCGACGACTATTGCGGTGGGACGGGCAGTGCAAGATGTTGACGAGAAGAACTTGGATGTCAAGGCACAAAAAAAGCTTGCGCGCAAGATCATGGAGTCAGCATAAAGCATATGCCAACAACCCCCTCCCGCAGAGCCGGGCCACGCTGGGCCGTTTATGCTTCCCCTCATCTTTGTTTTTTGCTGACCTTAGACCTACTTCCCAAAGTTATGGCCGGCCTTTCCTCCATCGTACATAGGCCGCTTTTACTACTTGATACGTGATACTTACCATGCATTCCATCACTCCCTCTACAAAAGAATCACTAAAAGCGTGCGATGGACACATTTAGAACAGCGTAGGATGTATGTAACAGGACAACACGTCCGAATTTTGTATACTCGTCCAGTCATAAAAAGAAATACCATCCTAATACGGAGATTAAAACACGCGGAAACCCAGCCTATGGAGTAGAACAACCCAGCAGTATATCTCCTAATATGCGCCCAGCAGTACTGAATATAAAAAACATGGAAGTGGAAAAAAAAGCGCTAATGTGGTACGGTGGTGTCTGTCTGTTTGTCTATATCTTGGATAAGAGATGCAATGCTAAGCCTGTAGCATCACCCTCGGAATAACCAGAACAGCGATAAAAATAAAAAGGCAAATAACAGCGGCAAAGGAAAGCAAGAGAGCATGAAAAAAAAGAAAAAAAAAAAAAAGTCGAAGAACCAAGAGAAAAAGAAAGAAGTTGAGCGGAAACGAGGGAAAACAGCCGTCATGCTGAGAGGGGTTGTCAAGATCCCGTCTTTTTTTGTTTTCAAGGTGAATACATGGGAGATGCTGGTCATAAATCGTTCAGGCTTGTAAGGACTCAGGAAGATGCAACAACTGTCGATGAGATGATGCTGAACAGATCAACGACAAGATAAAGCCCGCGAGAAAAACGTGAAAATCTTTCAAACTCGCAACAGGTTCCATGAGGAATACGAATGAGGAAAAAAACAAGAGGAAAAAATCGTCTTCCAAAGGGGCGAACATCCAGAGAGGAATATGAAAAACAGGCAAAAAAGAAGCTCTCATCAGGCGAGCATCAAGCTCCAACCCGAACAGAAAACCAAGAAAAAAAGGTGGAAAGAAAAAAAAGCCAGGTATCAAGATGCATCAAGCAACATGACAAAAAACAAGGCAAACTTCAGGCGGAAGACAAAGAGACCATTGGCAAAATGCCAGTTCAATATCAGGAGGCATGGTTGTGCAACATATGTAGCAATACATAGCCAATACGCCCTAGGCACCGGTGTTAATCATTGACTCATCAACAACATCAGCCTGGATGCTAGCCCCAGGACTACAGCCGTGAATGTTGAGCATGTGACGGCGCCAGTTGTCCTTGCGCGGAAAGCCCTTTCCACTAGCACGTGAGTACGCGCAGCCTGGTTCAGTGCAGTGGTACTTTCGTGTCTGTTTGTGCTTGTCGTTAACGTGACGCTCCAGATGAGTCTTGGTGCCAAAACGTTTGCCACAGCCGTCATGGATACATTCGTGAGGCCGCTCGTGGTAGCGTTTGTGGTGGCTAAAAATGGCGACTTGTTAGTAATCGTGGGTAAACAAAGAGGAAGCCAGAAAAGACAAAAATAAAAATGAGGGGGCAGTGGGAACATGACTTACTTCAGCTTGTGTGCCTGGTGAAAAGTCCGACCACACTCATCGCATTTCAAGGCAGCAGCAACAGGAGAAGGCTGGCGCATTGCTGTGTAGGGCGAAGTCATGTCATGCATCAAGTTGACCTTGGGAGAGGGCGTAACTGATATGCGGGTATCCGGAGTGTTGGTAACAGAATGAGCTGAGGGCGAATTGAAACAATAAGGTGTCGACATGTCCGAAACATCAGCTCCGTAGTTTTCGGCAGATGTATTACTCAGGCTGTAGCCATGGGCGGCGGCGTACTGGGAGGGCTGCGATGGAGGATACTCGACCAAATCCATATCGACATTCATCGAGTCCATAGGCATGTTGGAAACATTGGCAACCAGAATGTGCTGATCCTGGTCGTACGGCGTGTTCATCCGGCGCTGATACAGCATGCCTTCCGGCATCATAGCACTGTTGTTCATGTCGATGAAGGCGGGATAGGAGCCGGGGTTTGCATATGAAGCTTGAGGCTGTGGGTAGAAAGACGAGTATGAGGTGTCCATGAATTGGCTTTCGGTTGCCTGCGGTGGCGAAGGCAGAAAACCAGAAATGTTGGAGTTGGGAATCAGGTTTTGTGTTCCGGCAGGAGAAACCGAAATCTGCTGCTGCTGCTGCTGCTGCTGCTGCTGCTGCTGCTGTTGTGGTTGATTGCAGGGCTGGATCTGGTTGGGAACAGAAAGCTGCGGGTGGCGAGTAGTCTGTTGCAAAGTATTTGAAGAATCCAGATTGATGACTTCCTGTTGTAGCTGCGAGATTTGAGAGGCGGATAGTTGTTGCTGTTCTTGCAGTTGCGGCGGCAACTGGACTTGTTGGGCTTGTGGTGCAAGATGTGATTGCTGGGGAGAAGAACGGTGGTCGTTGGCTGTAAGTGCAGAAAGGGGAGCGGTAGCAAGATTGAAGTGTGGTTGCAACTGGGCAATGGTAGAGGAACTAGTGTCGGTATGGAAGTGAGTACCGGATTGGGTATTTGTATTGGTATTCGTATTGATGTTGGAAGTAGTGTTGGGATTAAATGAGTCTTGGTGAGGACCATCTTGGGAGGCGGCTGTGGTCATTGATATAGGTGAAGGGAACGCATTCACCGATGATGGTGTGATAGCAGCCGATACGGCGACGTCATGCCGTGGTAGTTCAATAGTAGAGGCGAAGTTTCCGGCTGTAGGCAGGGGTGCTTCGGTTCCAACCCCAGCACTGTGGCTATAGCCTAGAGGTGTATGATGAGCAGCAGGGGTGTGTGAATTATAGGAGTGGGAGGCAGCCGAGTCAACAATACCTTGGTGCATTTGATGCACAGCCGCACTGCCAGTGCCAGTAACGCCAGCAGCAGTGCTAGGGATGCCAGAGCTGGTTTTAGTGGCCGTTGATTGCAAGTATCCACTGTATCCTGGAGCAATAGCGTTGCCAGACACACTATGGCCAGGTAGCACGTAAGCATTTTCAGCGCCCTTGGCGCTAAGGTTACTGGTAGGACCGCTATTGTTACAGGGGGGCTCTCCAGTAGGAGCAGTGCCAGTAATAGTATCCATAGCGCCCAGACTGGAAGCTAGCTCGCTCAAGTCCAGCTCAACCCCATTTGCATAGGCTGCGTCCAGCAAAGCTTGGACAACTTCTTCATCAGCACTGCTCTGTGTCTGTGGGTCAGTGCCCAGATGGGTGAACCGCCATGTTCGCTCGTTTTCAGTCAAAGTGCCCATGCCCATGATTTCCATAGGATTGACAGTATCCGAGGCTGTAGCTGGTACTGACGCCGGCGTATTCGCAGCATCCATACGAGCATGTTTCCTGTGGACAACGTCGGGCGGGAGCACAAACCCGCGATCACCGATAGCAGAATTTTTGCCAGAAATAGCAGCGGAATCCACCCCAAGATTGGTGGGTGACTCGGTCATATTCCTGTCCATGACTCTGCCGTTGTCACCTAGCGCCCGAGAAGCCGCGTTTGTCACAGAGTTATCGCTAGTACTTCCAGAAATACCTTGGGCAATTTTGCGAATTGTACTGATGAGGGTTGAGCTCTTTCGGTTGTCCGGTTCGGTCGATGCCCTGTCTTGCGCTTTTTGGAATTCATCGGGGTCTTGCATCTCAGCATCATTGCTGAGGCCGAAGGCGGAGTTGGGAACATCGGAAGAGTAGTATGTAGAGCTGAGGCCGGTAGTGAAATGTATGTACTCGGCAGGCTCACTGCCTATGTTGCCGTCTGGATTCGAATCTTCGGGATTGGAGATGTCTGACAAAGCCCGTGTTTGGCTGGCCGGGCTTTCATCGCCACTGGAATGATCAAGAGAAGAGCTAAACGATACTTGGCGGGAGGGAGGTTGCTGCAATGACGCGCCAAGCTCTTGTTGTGTAGAGCTATCGGCTGCTGGCTCTGGTTTGTTGTGCTCGGCATCGTGACTGACGTCGGACTTTGGCGAGTCCTGGTGCCGATCTCTGACGGCCTTTCTCTTCGCCTTCCATCGATTCCAGCCCAATCGTACACTCCGAGCAACAAATGGGTAGGCGATGAAGAAGACTATAGAGAGGCCGACAACGCTACCAATACTAACACCGGCGACGCCGCCTTTACTGAGATCCCGACGGTCTAGGGTTTTCAAGCACCGGGTACTGGGTAATATGGACGACGAATGCATTGTGGTCGATGTCGTTCGCGAATGCAGGGCCATAGCTTCCTGCAGTAAATCGCTTGATTTTTGTTCGACGAGATCTGGTAACGGAGATGGTGGCGCCATGACGAGCGGAAGGCACAGAGTGTCGCGATGGATGGGGGGTGAAGTCTCGGGGCAAGATTAGGGAGGGAAAGGATAGCAATGCAGGAAAATGCAAGTGAACACTACTCAGCCTCGCTTGATTGCCAGGTCAGAGATTATCGTTGGCAAGAGGGTCGAAAGGCAGGCCTGGCCTGTTTCTTAGGATAGGCCAGCAAGTAGATGGGTTGGTAAGTTGGTAGGTAGGCTGGTTTGTTGTGCAGGGCAACGTGGTACTGCCTGCTAGAACCTGTTGCTATACTGTTGCCTTAAAGTGATGGCAAAACTAATTAATTGATATTGAATTATTGTTGAAGAGAAGAAGAAAAATGAAATACCACTTTTTCATTCAGCTTGGGTGGGAGCCCAAAAGTGTTCAAAGGGGAATTTAGGAGGCAGGAAAACAAGACAAGGCCTTGTGGTGCAAGTTGAGCAAATCAGGGCGGTTGGAAAGATGAGAGAAAGGCGATGGTGTAGTGGAAGATGAGAAACGAAACATGAATGAAGGAGCCTCTTTATCGGGCTGCCAAGCGCTGTAAACTCCGAGCTGTCAGTGTATGAAGCTTACTGGATCGCCCAGTATCAGCACTGCACCTCGCTACAGGTGATTACAAAGACCTCTATAATGTACTATATCCTGGCGAGCAGCTGCATTGGGAAAGGCCGTTGATTCAACCGGGGGTTATGAATAATGCGTTACTTCTTGCCGCCCTGCTGTTTTTTTTTTTTTTTTTCAGCGCTTTTTCGAAAACATAAAACAACTCATGTCATGCTGTTCCAGTGAGCCCTCCCCCATAAACAACGATTAGGGTGAAGAAGCAGAAGGCCATCCACAATAAGCTCCTATTAAGACCCTAGGAATCGATCCAGGCTTTTCCAAGCCTGTTAAGAGGGCGTGCCATAAGGCTACAGCACATCATTCATAGCTAACTCGCCTGCCCCATGTGTTGTTGCGAACGAGTTGAAAATGTGGCAGGCAAGGCGGCGGCCTCCAAAACTTTACCAGGGCGCGGAATAATAGGATGTTATTGGCCAGGGCAAAAAAAAAGCATCCCCCCCTACCCAAATCCTTGGCAATATTTCTGGCAGCTATTTCGGGTGCTTAGCTTGGGCTTGGAAGCTTACTCTTCCTTCACAAAAGAAGGCTGTATAAAATATGAAAATCACTGACACTTGCTTTTTGTTTTTTTTTGTTTTTTTTTGTTTTTTTTTTGTTTTTTTTTCTTGTCCCTAACCATGTAGCAGCCCCACAGGTAACATCTTGAACCGAGAACAACCACCGAATTGTCTCTCTTTTTTTATCGGGAACAGACCTTTTTTTCTTCATTCCCATAAAAGAGGACATTAACAACCAAAAGGAGACTGAAGGAAACCTATTATTCAGCAAGCGCACCAGAAAATGGACACCACCCAAAAACCCCACTAACGTAAGATAGTAGAGGTTCTTACTAAGAATGTGACATGTGAACGTGCAATGACGTTTTAGCATTGAAGCAGGCCAATCGGGCTTGTCATGTGGCTAATACTCTTGTGTGAGGCGTGGCGTCTGTGGCGGAGCTAGGCAAGGCCAGTTACCACTAACTTGGTCGCGAGTGAGTCTTCGGGTAGCTTTGCGAAATAGCCATGAGCCCAATTCTGCATCTCTGCATACACAAGGTAACAAACATTGAACAATGTCGCTGTATTCCCTGACGCCTGACTGCCACGCTTAGTCCACAAATAAAATCTTTTACTCTCGGCTGTTTGAGGTGACTTCTCTTGCCGTCAGCAATAGCTGATGCCTGTGCATAACACCAGCCTCGCACAGCGGGATCAACAAGGCATACGAACAGGTTTTGTTGAGATTCCAGCTTCCCTTTCAAAATCGGCCTTGCCCTTGGTTTGCCTCAGGATGTTTGATATCAGATGCATTGATAATATCAAGCGCAACAAGACCAACTGGCCGAGGCCTCGTACAGTCGTTGCCAGCACGGCCTCATGCTGGTCTGTCAAAGAACGGACTTTATTTTTGTTTTATCCGCCCTCTTGCCGAGACAGTAAACTTAAAATCAAGCGCCAATAGATGCAGGCAGGCAGGCAGGCAGGCAGACAAGCATTCGATGCTTCTATACACACACCTACGCACATTGTCTCGGTGATCGTTTCTGCGAGGCAGGGCGGTGGAGTGATTCTGACAGCCCGCCCTGCACTCTTTAGTGGCCTCGGCATTGGAGGGGAGGGGAGGGAAATAATCCTCTGCATACTAAAAATAGACACCCTAGGACAGACTAGGAGCAGCAAGAAACAGAGGTCTAGGTTTGCCGTCGGCAGTCGGTCTTGGCCCAGCCACACCACACATAGCCAGCAACACGACAAACATCATACGGAGTTCTTTCTTCTTCCATGCTGCCAACTCCGACTCCTCGCACGTCGGCCTCCTCGTTCCCCTGCATACAACGCGGCGCATGCATGGCTTTGCTGTTCAGGGCTCAAGCTCCTCTCTGTAGTCCCCGGTTTATAGCTCACAGAACTCTCCGCGGCCCGTGAACAAGCTTGTTGAAACGCAACGCAACTACGTGAACGGAAAAGCGAGAGAGAGCAACGGTTGTTTGTCGCCATGTTGGCTAAGCAGCACTGAATATGTTCCATCACTCTCTTCAGACCGATCCATCTTGATCTGATGCTCGTTCTTCATGTCGGTAGCTGTTTAATGCTTCTTTCGTTCCTCCTTATCGACACCATCTCAGCTAGCTTACCAGCCATGTCATGCATGATCGGATGGGCTGTACATGGCAAGCTTGCATCTCACAGCCCGTCTATCCTCCTAAAAAAAGTAAAGTTCGCGTAATTCCAGTGCATGGCGGCCTCCCATGGTGACATTGTTCCTCTATCTGTCATCATTCCTTCTTATTGTATCCAGTCCAGTCCTGTCCTGTCCTGTCCTGATCATTTTTTTTTTCATCCTATTCCCAACAACGTGGCCCAACACCCATTTTGCCTCGTTTCACAAGTTAACGTTAACACCGGCTTATTTCTCCACCGGGTCCTCTAAGCCAATGTGGAATTAGGAGAGTTTCAGGGTCCTCGCTGACTGCTTGTTGCTGCGCCTTGAGATCTACCCGTGGAACGCATTCCGTCAAAGGACAAAGCCGCAAAGAACCGCACCAGAGGCATAGGTCACACCGATCTAGGCCATGTTCAAGATCCCGGGTGAGTGTAGGGCGAAATCATATTCGAGCCGAGAAAAACGACGGTCAAAGCTGAATGGCGATGGCGTGGTGTTTTCGGCTGCCCGCAGCCAAGGGAGCATTTAAATACTGAGATTATAGCTAGGGTTATATTAACGCGGGGGCTACGATGACGTGCCGACACCATGATGTTCTATTCTATCTATGCATTCGTGTTTTGACTTTGCCCTCTGGCTCTAAATTCGACCGGGTCAGTAAAATATCACGCCAACGGGGCCGTTGTTATCCAAGTAGCGATCCTGCAACGCTTTGCAGGTCAAAAACTTTGCCAGCGGCATCATTGTGTCCTTCATATCCATAACGCCACGCTTCTTCTGGTCGATATACGAAGCATCGACGACTACACGTTCTAGCTTTTCCAGCTTCAAGGCACCTAAAGGACAGTGTTAAAAACGAGGCATCAGGGACAAAGGGGGCTGCTGTGTGATGAAAGGCTAGAAAACGGGCAGAGGAGGGCCTACCATTTTCAATGAGCTCTAAGAGTCGCGACGGCGTTCCGACGCACAGCCCGATCTGATGTTTGCCTAGAAACTCCACCTGCTCGGCAACCTTCATGTGCTTGGCGAACAGCTTGGCGATTGTGCAATTCTTGCTCTGGAACTTGCGCAGCGCTCTCACGATATCAGTCGAGCGCAAGCCTGCGCCTGACACTACGATGGTGTGAGGTGTGCCCTTGGCTTTATCTGCCCGCGACAACATCTCGGGCTTGTCTGTGAAGTTTTCAAGAAACTCGGGCAGCCTTTGTGTGACTCTGTCCTGGGTCCATGAGGACGTGTCTTTGATAGCATTGGCTGTGGAGTAAGGTTAATTTACATCTGCGCTGGGAAATGCGGCGTTGGCCTAGCTTAGGAACTTACTGGAGATGGTCAGGTCAGCCAGCTCGATGGGACTCAGGTCGGCACCAAAGCGCGTCAGCTGTCGCAGATAGTGGTCGGCTGTCAACTGCGAGTCTAAGTTTTTGAATAGATGATTGATTTTGAGTTCCATGTCTAACAGGTCGTTCTCCTCCTCTCTGGGCTTGTTTCCTCGACGCCGGCGCTTGCTGCGCGAGGCATCGTCTGCCTCAAGGGAACGCTTATTATTGGCAGAAGGCTTTGACATGTCAAGCAAGCAATGTGAAAAGAGATGCTAGAGAGAAGCAGACAGCAGCGCAGCTATCACTAGACAGATTCCTGGCAGGGTAATGATGCGGCGAATATGTGACACGACAGAGAATATGGCAATAACAGTATGGAGGGAATGCGACGATATAAAAACGGTGGATGGGGATTTCCGCTCGGACCAGGGAGCTAGAGTGAGACGAGCATGTGCCTTGGTATGGTTATGCGATAGACGGAGTCTCCTTGATGGCGCGGTTGAAGTTGGCGCTGGCTAATACCACGAGCAAGACGCAGCCGGTTTTCAGTGGTATCGCAAATTTTTTGAAGGTGCAGAGAGCGACAAGCAGAGACCGTGCCGCACTGTGTGCGCACGGCCATATAGCGCACCGGCTTGGGTCTTGCTGAGACGCTTACAGAGGGGTTACAGGGGACCTGGCCCGGCTGGAGAGACGTACAGAGTCTAAGGCAGCTGCAAGTAGCACAGTGCAGCGTCGCCAGCGGCTGCTTAGCTTACAGGGCGATCATGAGCGTCTAGGGCATGGAGGACTGTGGCGGGCAAAACAGACGCAGAGCCAAGCCATGCTTTGGATATGGACAGTATCCTGGTCAAGATTTTGCTTGTGCTATGATCAGCATGCCATGCATGGCACTACGTAATTTTCTAGACGTTTTGATCACGAAGTTTGCTCGTATTGCAGTTGCAGGGGCAAGGGCCATTTGGGAGATGTTTGACAGACGCCACAGGTCTCAGTTGGGCACTTAGATTTGGGCGTGTCGCAACAGCATGGACGGGCTATGGCGGGTTGCAGCATGCATCGTGGGCGACGCAAGATTTCGTCCCGGTTGTTGGGCTGCTGTGCTTGCTGTTGTTGCCGTGTGAGCAGCAGCAGCAGCAGCAGCAGCAGCGGCCGCGCAGCCTGGTTTTGTCGGGTGCTTTTTGCCACGTCAAATAGCTTGTCATCTCTGTGCTTGTTCCATTCATTTTCCTGGTGTTTGCTTCTTTTTTTAGGGGGCGATGGGCGCTGGAAAATCTTTTTTTAGCCCATACATAGCACTATTGCAAAATCCCAAGACCTTTGCCTTCGCCCGGGCCTATTTGGGGCTATTTGGGTCAATGAATGCTTTTTTGGAGCAAACTAGCCAAGTCTAGTCTAGTAGCAGTACTTGGGCTCCCCTACAACACACTTTCAATATAATACACTACCATACAATACAGAACAGTACAAACATATCGGTTTATTCAACTCTTCTCTTACTCATCATATCCCCCCTTCTCCATCGTTCTCCCTTTGCCAGCCCATCTAGACTATTTCCGACTGGGCCATCCATCATCTGAAGTTGTCTCTCCGATTATTCATTATCGCGACAGCCGCGAGCCTTTTCCTTCTTGACGCCACGACACTAAGAAACAGAAGGCAAAACCCCGCTCTCTTAGAATTTCTATACCAAGGTTTCGCTGTCGCTGCTGCTGCTGCTGCTGCTGTCGCCTCGTCCTTCTCGCCTTATACATTACGCAGTAGTCAAAATCATACTCTATCATCGCCTGGCCCGCTCGTTAGGGATAGCCAGTCGCTTCGCTGTTTCCACGCCCTTCTCTCCATCGCGATCTGATTGATATTTTCCAGCCCGCATCAATTCTCCCATCGATCTAGCTGGTGCGATATTTCGACCAGAATCTTGGGAAGAAATATGGTCCAAAATAGAGCGAGCCTGTTTATCGAGGCTGCCGACTCCACTGTTGACCTCTCACAGGGTGCTGGCAATGCCGCCGCCCCGGCCAATGCCAGCGATGAAAACAGTGGCAACGGCAATGGCAACAATACTGGTACCGGCACCGGCACCGGCACCGGCACTGGCACTGGCACTGGCAACGGCAACGGCACCGGCACCGGCACTGCCGACGATGCCGGTGCGGGCACTGCCGACAAAGCCGCACCAGAGAAAAGCCCCTATGACCGACAAGTTGAGAGACAGGTCAACGACGTCCTGGGCTCCGAGGCAAGTAACGACAGCCAGCCGAGTACACACGGACTCACCCTGAACGAGACGCACATGAAAACACATTTACAGACATCGGCCGATGTATTGCTCTGGATCGCACAGCTAACTCTCCCCACTTCGCTGCCATAGATTGCCATTTATACCATGCTGAACCGCCTCAAGCAGAGCATCATAGCCGCCAAGGTAAGCCACACAAAGGCAACCTCCCTTGTCCACCCCTCCTCCATCAAAGTAGCTGATGGCCGCCTCTTTTTTTTTCTTCTTCCTTTTCCTTTTTTTCGCTTGGCAACTCTGACCCTTCGTCTCTAGGACTTTGCTACCTTTCTCAAGAAACGCTCGCTGCTCGAAGACGACTATGCTCAAGGTATCAAGAAACTGTGCCGCCTTACTTTTGAAAACATCAACCGTCCCGATCACAAGCAGGGCACCTTTGCCATAGCGTACGAAGGCACTGTCACCATCCAGGACCATATGGCTGACAACGGCATGCTGTTTGCCCAAACCCTATACCGCATGTCAGAAGAGCTCATGGAACTTGCCACGGGCGCCGAACGAAACCGCAAAGTCTGGAAAACTACAGGTCTTTCGGCCGAGCAGCGTGTCTCGGATCTTGAGGCTGCTATGCGCAAGTCCAAGAATAAGTATGATGCGATTGCCGACGAATACGAAAGAGCAAAGACCGGCGACCTCCGCCAGTCCAACAAGATGTTTTTCAAGGCCTCCAAGTCTGCTGCCCAGCAAGAAGAGGACCTACTAAGAAAAACCCAGGCTGCCGACACCGACTACCGCACTCGCGTGCAAACACTGCAGAGTGAGATGAGCGATCTGGTGACCAAGTCGCGTCCTGAAGCTGTGTCGGCCCTCCAGGTTCTCATCCGGGAAACGGACTCGGGCTTGGCGATGCAGATGCAGAAGTTTGGTGAGTTTTGTGCATGTCCACGCCCCGGACAACTCAGCATATCTGGCATGTGCATTTCAATGGCTAACACGGCGTTTGCATCAAAAGTGTCGTACAATGAGAAGCTGTTGCTTAGTAACGGTCTCTGTGTGAGCCCGCTCAAGTCCGAAGCCGAGAGCAGCGGTAGCCTGAGTCTACGCGATATTGTCGCGGGGATCAACAACGAAAAGGACTTGAGCGAGTATCTAGCTTCGCAGTATTCTAAGCTGCCGCCTTCGCACCCTGTCCCGAATTATGAGCGCCACCCCGTAAGTGTAACTGTCCTTTTGGCGATAGAGTAGAGTCAGCTCTCCTCTGATGAGCACATGTAAAACTAACTGGCCTCGTTTGTTTTTTCTCTTGTGTCTGCGCAGACTCTCGGACCTACACCTGGAGGCATGTCTTACCAGGCTGCCCCGAACCCCCCTACAACTTCGTTTACTCCCATATCACCACCCAGTAACAGCAACCTGCGCCCCAAGTCGAACTCGAATGGCCCGTTAAGCTCCAATGCCTTCCAGCCATCCAACCCGCCAAATCCAGGCTCGCAACAAAGCTCACCAGTCCCGTCGCATACGAGAAACTTTAGCATAAGCTCGATGCTGGGCCACGAGCCTAAGCCTGATGCTTCAACCACTGCTGGCGGCTCTCAGTCTCAGTCCCAGTCTCAGCCACAGTCGCCACCGGCCCCCGGCCAAGTTACACAACCACTGGCCGGCGCTCAGTCTGCTTCTGCAACAACAGCCCCAGGCTCTGCAGGCAACCAGACGCCAATGTTGCCATCCTCCAATAGCAATGGATCCATATCCTTCAATGGAACGAACGCAACAGGCCCGCCACAGTTGGGCGCACTTTCGTTTCAGAGCCAGCCTAACTCAAATATGACTCAGTTCAATAACCCCCCTGCTTCACCGCCCGCCACTTCTGCTCAAATGCCTTTATCTTCGCACTTGCAGCTCCAGTCGTCGATCAACTCGCCAGCTACTCCGCCAGCTAACCCCACTGCCACATCTTCCGCCGCTGCCCCAGCCACCCAGCCATCGTCGTCTTCGTCACCACCGCCGCCGCCATCTTCCAACTTTACCTCCTACAGACCACCGCAATCATCGACGTCCCCGGGTCCCGACATGCGTGCCTATGCGCCTCCACCGGCCCCTTCGCCCAGCGGAAACTACGATCCTTCCAAGAAGGTGTTTGGATTATCGTTGGAACAGCTGTATGAGCGGGATAGTCTGGCAGTGCCGATGATCGTCATCCAGTGCCTCCAGGCTGTGGATCTATACGGCCTTAGTATGGAGGGTATCTACCGCCAGAACGGCAGCAAGGCTCATATTTCCCGTCTGAAGAATATGTTTGATACAGACTCTACTATGCCACAACTCGACTTCCGTGTACCCGAAAACTTTTTCCACGATGTCAACTCTGTCACGGGTCTCCTGAAGCTGTTCCTACGCGAACTGCCCGACCCGCTGCTGACAGGCCAGAACCACCAGAGTCTAATTGAAGCAGCGCGTAAGTCCCTTATCTTTCTCCTTCCCTAATTCCAACCCATCCTGTCTGTGTTTCTACAGTGCGCCACTAACCACCTCGCAACTTCTGGTTCTACAGAGATTGAAGACGATACCCTGCGCAGGGACACGCTGCATGCCATAATCAACAGTCTCCCTGATCCTAATTATGCGACGCTGCGTGCCTTGACGCTGCACCTTCACAGAGTCATGGAGCACTCCCACATCACCCGGATGAACTCGCACAATCTGGCTGTTATTTTCGGCCCGACGCTGATGGGATCTTCAGACCCAAGCACCAGCGTGGCTGATGCGGGATGGCAGATCCGCGTGGTTGATACACTCTTGCAGAATACCTACCAGATCTTTGATGATGACTGAGCAACACACACGGCTTCTCGTGCCGGTGATTTGCTTTAGCCCTTTTACTATTTTTTTTATCTTTTGCGTGTATGAACGGGGAAGAACCCTATAAGATTTCATTGAGGGTTGCTTGCTTTCTTGCCTTTTTTTTGTATAACTTGTTTTCATGTTTATTCCCCTTTGCTTTGCTCTTCTGCTGCATCTCATCTTTCATGCGCCTTTTTGTGATGTTCTTATTCCTTTTTTTCTTCTTTTTTTTTCTCTCGTTGGCTTTAGTATCACATCTGCTGCTGTTGGTGTTTCTTTTGTTTTTGAGAGGGCGTGATGGATGGCTTACTTCGGTTGGTCGCTGGATGAATAGAAGTGAACTGACAAACCTGTATACACATACGCAACAACAGACAGCCTTTGGGTCGTCTTGTCCGGCCTTTAGGAATCCAGACATCAACACGGGGATGCTAACTTTGTATTGGCCTGAGTGGTGGTGGTAAAACCAACAGCATTTGAAACTATGGGCTTGTAGCAACTATAATGAATGCGTAAATGGACAGGGGGACACCAAAGCCTGTCCACCTCATCGTGACGTGACGCTAGAACACATATAATGGGAATGGTATTTGAAATATGAAACAGCAACAACAAAAAGCCCCGGACCCAAACAAACACCGCAAGAGAGATAGGTAGGTGAACGGAAGAAGAGAGAGGGAGAGAAGAAAGTAAGGGAGGGAAAAGGTCATGGAGTAGAGTCGGAGTGTAATAATGATGGAAAGGCGAGTAAGAAGAAGAGGGAGAAGAGAAGAAGAGGAAGAAGAAGAGGAAGAAGAGAAGAGGAAGAAGAGGAAGAAGAGGAAGAAGAGGAAGAAGAGGAAGAAGAAGAAGAAGAAGAAGAAGAAGAAGAAGAAGAAAAATAAAAAGAAACCCCTCCGTTCCGCATTTAGTACATTAGAAAAGAACAAGAAAAAGAAGCTGGAAAAAAAAACAAACACAAAAACCAGACACTGGCTTCAACAAAATCACGATAGTAACGTAACGTAACAACAGCAACGTACAAATAAGCCGCTCTTCCCTCCCATGAACAAGATAAAAACAAAGTGAGGCAAAAATAGGGTAATGAAAGCGACAGATAACAAGACAAGATGAGATATGTGCGTCTGACTGGGACTGGCTGTAGCCCCTTAGGCTAGGGGCTTGTAGTAAAGAAAAAGAAAAAGAAATCAATGACGTCTGCGAGATGACAAGTCCACAAAGGGACGACAAACAAGAACAAAAAACACAAACTCCCAAGACCCAGAGTCTACTGCAGCTTGATGGCATCAAATAGCGTCAAGCTAATGCTCGTGTCATTCTCACCGACCGTTGGCGTAGGCTCACTAAGCACTTCCCAACGGCGTAGAATGAACGGCACCAATTTATCCGTTTGCATCAAAACGGGGGTCTGCATCTGGCCCATTGCATGCTTAAGCGCAACGCTTCGTCCGCCAGGGCCTAGCAGCGACTTGTCCCGATGGCCTAGTAGAATGCTGTCGGTGGGCATGTCGTTTGCCTGGCTGAAGAGATAGCGGACACGGGCGTCCGACGTACGGTTAGAGTTGACGAGGCCCGGCGACTCAAGCGAGGCTAGGATCGTGCGTGAGCAGTGCGTCCGCACCTCGTCACAAAGGCCGTCTATGAGCATGAGAGCAACATCAAATACCTTTTGCCCGGGCATGGCGGCTAGGTTTGCTTCGTTTTGTGACACTTCATCAAGCTCTAGGAGAATACCACATAGAATCATCACGAGTCGAGGACGCACATTTTGCGTACCAGAGGAGCCGGAGGGTTGCAAGCGGCTGCTGCCTGTTGCTGTGGGCGTGGGCACAGACGATGGGCCGGATGCAGTGTCTGTTGGAGAGGCGTGCAGAAGCAAAAACTTGAGCATTGTAGGCAGCCAGCTTGTCAGAATTTGCTGGCGAACCTGGGCCATCTCCGGCACCTTTTCCATCATGAGGAGCTCCCAAAGGTCGTTCAGCCGCTCGGTTATATTTGCTGACAGCTGGCTCGCACCACGCATAGTCCGACCACGAGAGAGCGAGTCCACAATCGATAATAGGGTCTCGGCCATCTGGATCTGTTCGGGCGTCCGGACAAGATCATCAGTATTGCGTGGTGAGGGGATGACCTCAAGGAACTTAGCCTGAGCTCGAGCCTTAAGTTGTTGAGCAATGTCTTCGTTGTGATGGGGCAGGGCATTGGTCCACATAACATGTCGACTTTCGATGGCATTTTCCATAGCTTTCGTAAAGAGCTCGATTTGCGATAAGCCAGCCTCCCCGCCATTCTCATCAATCGGGTCATCGGCAGTCAGAGCCACCGAGAGTTTGAGTTGGCAAAAGGGAAGAGTAAGCTCATTTGCTTGCTGGAGGATGTCATCGTACGAGATGTCAGACTGGGTGGTGTCTGTGCCAAGCAACAGCCGGGTCGTGAGATTGTTGATCAGATTGCCCATAGCCCAGTTTTGACTTTTGCCGCCGAGATATGTCGAAACAAGATTAGAGTCGGCAATGATGAGACTCTGCAGCTGTTGGATTATAGCCTCCCATCGTCCTTTTCGATCCAGGGGAAATTCGGAGGTCAAGTTAATACGACCGCCAAGGCTGACGTATTCTTCAAGTGCAGCTCTAATAAGCATAAGCAGTTCTTTGGGGTTTTTTATTAGCAATATTTGCTGCTGAACGTGAACCCGATAACTCTCTTCTGGAGCCAAAACATCATTTGAGGGAGGATTGATAGACGCAAGCTGCATTACTTCTTGGACAAACGTATTGTTTGTTCGAGGCAAAGGGCAGCTCGAAGCCTCGCTCAAAGCTGCGCGTATCACCGTTAGCAATTCAACGCAGCCAAGGCTGATAATGAGAGGGAATATGCTGTTTAGCGACGGCCGGGTTTGTCTGGCCATGGCTTTCCTCAGCCACTCGTTCATACGGGCATCAAATCGAATAGGGTCAAAAATGCGAAGACGCGAGAGCAAAAGAGCAAGGGAACGTTGGCGATCGCCTTCCTCCTTCTCCCAGCTGGATTCAAGACCTGTTATGATCATTTGGAATATGCGATCCATAGTACTGGGATCAGCGACAGTTCCGTTGGCCAAGAGTTTTTCAATCTCCTCGGGAAGATCAAAGTCGCCGTCGTTGGTTGCGCTTGCCATGTTGTCGGACACAGGAGAACAGACGTCTATAGTTGTGTTCCTGTCCGCCATGCGCAACCTTTGGCGAAACTGTTCGGCCACGGCTTCTTGGCCAGGAATACGAGTTGCTAAACACGCCATAGCGGAAAAGTAAGTACGCTTTGACGCAGTGCTGTCTATGTGAGGGGATGTGCCAGCTTCAAGGAGCAGGTCATATATGCGACGGCATTCTCCAAGAGCAGCCAAGCAGAATATATTTGCATTCAGGGTGTCGGCACAGCAGGCAAGCACTTCAGGGTCGGTGCTCTTTGTTGTCACCCTGAGGACCACACCAAGTTTGCTGAAGTCTGATCCAGCCTCGAGCAGGATGCGGGCTGAAGTGAAAGATGCCACTGTAATTGGGGGTGGTCCATCAGGTAGGAGGAAACGCTCTTCAAACGCCTGGGCTATGGCAGAGCCTATAGCTGTTTGAAGAGCACGACTGCTCTTACGCATAGGAATGGCTAGCCTGGTGGCCTTCAACGTTTTACTAGCATGGCTTTGGGGCGGGCAATCTTCCCGTGTCAGTGCGCCCGTCCGTAGCATTCCGATTGACTGCATCGCCAGTTTTAAGGCATTTTGTATATCTTCAGCCTCCTCCTTACAGGAGAAGTTGACACGCCGCAAGAGATTGGCACGAGAAGTAATCAAAGATTCATCCAATGCATCCAGGGGTAGCTCGACCAGGAGTCTGGTCATGCAAGGCCCATCTGGATCGGCTTGAGATTCTTGTGAGAGGCTTCCCTGTGTTATAAGCCAAGAGATATACCGAGAAACACACAAATCTT
The DNA here is from genome assembly GCA_003449175.1 of Ceratocystis smalleyi. NCBI lineage: Eukaryota > Fungi > Ascomycota > Sordariomycetes > Microascales > Ceratocystidaceae > Ceratocystis > Ceratocystis smalleyi. Next base: position 38,341 of record NETT01000171.1, read on the forward strand.
TTGATCGCACCAGCTCAGAGACAAGAATATAAAGTGCCTTCTTGCGATGGTTTGCAGTAATGGGTATGGTGTCGATAAAGTCAAGTACAGCAGAAGTTACATCAATGCCCATGCGGCCACCCTCCCGCAAGAAGCGCACTGCAACGTAGACCTTACTAAAGCCTGGCCGGTGTGCCGAAGTGCCCCATTCGAGTAGGGTTTGGGCCAGGACGGGTTTGTCGTTGGCGAGATTCCAGCAGCGTTGGATGGCTACGTCGGCGGGTGGGGTTAACATCGTGGCATCGAGAAGACGTACAAGTTCCTGGCGTCCAGTAGACTGGGTCGTTGTGTTGGAGGACAAGAGCCATTGGTTGCGAGAGTTGATGACGTTCAAGGCTGATATGCAGGCTGAGTCGGTGGGAGACAAGTACGCGTAAAGTGCGTCTTTGTGTTTGAACCACGTCGAGGGCGAGACGAAGCTGTCGGGATTCGAGAGAATGATAGATTTGATGAAACCAACAAGGCTGGTTGAGAGCTGTGAGAGTACGTCACCGTCGGGGTCATGATATATCTACACCATGAAGTTAGCTTATAGCCAGTATGCGCCCATGTGTTGCGTTCACTTACTGCAGTAAGGTGGGAGAGAAGAGCCACTACCAGGCGCTTTCCGTTCTTGCGGCCTTTGAGGAGATCGGCCCAGTAAATCCTGGAAATGAGCAGCCATATTGGCAGCTTGGATTGCTGGCAGTTTTCGAGAGACTGGGCAAGCCAGTCAACGTAATGGTCGCGATCAAGAAGTCCTTCAGAATAAAGGTTGGCGGAGAATCGGATGCTATAGCTAGACTGTTAGCATGCAGTGACTTTGTCATGGAAACACAGAGAGGGGAGACATACGCGTATGAAACCTTGGCTTTCCATTCAGGAGAATCGATAGATGATACAAGAGACTCAACAAATTGCTCTACAAAAACGGTCCAATCGCGGATCCACTTCACCTCGCCTCCTATGACGATGGATCCCGAAGCTCCCTTTCGTTTGAACGAGCGAATCTCATTAGCCCCAACACACTTGGCCAGCCAAACAGCGCGATCAATGGGAACTTTCTTGTTCAAGCATTGCTCAAGAAGAGACTTCCCCCGAATACCGTGCGGAATGGTGCGACTAAGCTTGCGGAGAGAGCTTGCTGGGCTAGCGAGGTCCTTGAGCCAAAGCTCTCGCTTGGTGTCTGTGAGGGTGACACGCGGGGGGGGTTTAAAGGTCGATATTGATGTGACTTGGCCAGTAGCACGGCGCTGAGCCATGACACTAGCAAAGATGGTGGAGAGGGCAGTAAGGCCCGTCTTTTGTTTTATCTGTGGTAGAACGGTTGGCCGAGCAGTGTTCGTCTCGGGATGTGTGGATGGGGGTTTATCGAAGTAGCCAGAGCGGATGACTTGGTCAGTCATTTGATCTTCAGCGTGATTACCGGTCCATGGGAAGAAGTCAGCGAATCCCGAGTTGGTAGCCCGGACGATGGATGTAGAGCCAGCGTCCATCCTCAATGCCGGGTCGGGTTTCCAGCCCGGTTTGAAGCGAGGGGCTTCGGGTGGTGTTTCGGGGGCCCATGGCCGTAGTCTGGTGTCTTTCTTCAGAGACGTTTGGACGGCGGGTTGGCGCGCGGGGGGTTGTGTGGTCTGTATTGAACGGTTGAGGCGGCTTCGGCGTTTTGGCAGGGGCGGGGGGCCATCGTCAACTGGCGCCACTGTGGGATTCAAAGTCGAGGCGTCGGTCATGACGGAGTCGACAGAGCTGGCACCGCCATCCGGCGAAGCAGCAGTAGGGACGATAGTAGACGCGGCGGACGTCGGAATAACGCGCATGGATGTTGAAATAGTCGCTGGTTCTGATGCGGGTTTGACTACAACCGAATCACTCGACACTTCCGTCTTAAGGCGAGAGCCGCCGTGACGCGGCACAGTGGCATAGCGACTCTGGGCGGCAAGCGCGAGATCAGATGGATCTTGGTCGAACGAGGCTTGTTGCTGAGCGTGGTTCTGCGGGTCGCGGCGAGAAGGGGATTGCGGGTGTTGCTTTTGCGACAACGAAAGTAGATTGCGTTGTTGTTGTTGTTGTTGATGATGATGGTGATGTTGGTGTTGGTGATGGTGATGTTGTTGCTGCTGTTGCTGCTGCTGCTGCTGCTGCTGCTGCTGCTGCTGCTTCTGCTGCTTCTGCTGCTTCTGCTGCTTCTGTTGCTTCTGTTGCTGCTGTGATGATGCATGCTGTGGGTTGTGGGCAAGCGTCGATGATGATGATGGTGCTGATGATGAGCCACTGACGGCTCGTTGTGGAAGGCGTTGCTGGACGCCCATTGGGGTCCGGGAGGTCATGATTGCAGGTGCAGTTGATGTTCCATGGCCAATGATGCAATTCAAGTCAACAGAACGATTGACGGTCGCCGCAGTGCCTTATTAATTCTTCGTGAAGGCAAGGTTTGACGCTAATGAACAAATCGGAGGGCAGGTAAGGTTTAGGCGATCTTTTGGAGAGAGTAGTCTCTGCTGGCTGGCGATCGGACGGGACGGGCGGGAGGAGGGCAGCGAATAGAATAAAGCCGGGAAACGGTCCGAATAGAGTGATATTGAACGTTGGATAAGGCGATATAGCCTCGTTGTAGCGTTGGTGATGAAGCAGAAAGTTCGAGGGATATTAACTTGAGTGATGGCGAAGGACCCAGCCAAATCGAGCAGTGGGCCGGTGATAGGGCGGTAGGGCGGTAGGGCGACAGGGCAGCGTTCAGTGCTGGAGTAGCGCTGAGCAGTGCTGGGAAGTTTGCTGGAGTGCTGGCTTAGTGGCTGAGTAAAGGCCGACTCCAGGAAAAGCAAAACGAAGAAACGAAGAAGCGAAGCCCCAAGCCAGGGGGGGCGGGACTGCTAGACAGCTGCTAGACACCTGAAAGTAGGCACTGAAGCACTGAGCCAGACGCTATAACAGCAAAAACGTGGCGTCGATGGCCAAACCCCCAAGAAATGAGGAAATGGAATTTATGGATGCGAAAGGAGAAAACAGGCCGCGAGAGAAACGACGCAGAGTTGAAACAACCCCCGATTCTTACTTTATCCTCATTTGCTTCCGCCGTGGCCAAGACAAGAAGCGATAAAAAATAACAGCAGGAAAATCAGAAAATCACGGATCAAGGAATGCTCGAAACTGCTCAAAAAGGAAGCTCAGTGCAGAACACGAGCACAAAACAGCGACGAAACCACCACGGTCACGATCAGAAAAGTCTCGTTTTCAAAAACAACCGACCCAGACGTTGCCCTCACCATCAACACGAGTACCCAATAGACACCCACCCGTCTCTCGCAAGTGACATGCCCAACGAACGATAACAACAATCACCCGAGTGCTACCATTATGTACTTGTCTCTCTGTGCATGTTGCCACAAGCCTCTTTTATGTATTATGCCACAGCACAGTACGATTAGTTCGCTCCAATACCCCAAGCACAACCGGTTCCATCAAATACAGAGTGAGAGTGACCTGCACGGCGGCCAGGCTAGAAAGTCAGGCCAGAGTCAGAGAGACAAGACAGACAGACAGACAGACAAGCAGGCAAGCAAGCACCGAATCGAGCAAGCCGACAAAACTGCAAACATGGATCCAGATTTGGCAACGGGTCCGACAGCCCGCCCAACCAGCTCAATCCATTCAATCCATTCAGTATTCCTCAGTATCCTCTCCAATCCTAATCCTATCCACCCACCCCATCCACCGCTGATGGGTGTGCTTACACTAAGGGGTGTGTGTGATGAACAACCAACAACTTCTTGCTGCTAAACCTTGTAGCAACGACCGGCCGATACAGGGCGGCCCTGCTTACAATTTCTGCAGGTCCAGCCAAGCCCTATAGTCGTGGGGCCTTTAAGCTGCAGCTGCGACCAGCTGCCATGGTCATGCACGGCTGGCTCCCATCTTGGCTTGGACGCGCTGGCGGCCTGACCTCAACGATCAAGGCTAAGCAAAATAAAAGCAAGCATCCATCGATCCACGCTTCCCCGTTTCCCCGATCCCTCTGTGGGCCAGCAGAGCGTTCAAGCGCTGTTGCTGTGAAATCATCACCCCATCGTGCCACTCATGCCAGCCAGCCAGTCAGCTCCCCATCCCCAAGCCCTCCTTGTCTAGGTGCTCCTTGGCGACAACGAGCAAAAGTCGCTACCTCTGCAGCATATAACAGGCGTGTGCTAATGGAAAACACAGTGCCACAGGGACAGGAAAAGGCCCCGTCGCTGCGGCAAGCTCTCGTCCTGGCTGTATTAGCCGGCCGGAAATAGAGCGCATATAGAACAGAAAGCCCAAGAGAACTGGGGGGGGGGGGGGGGCAGCGGTCGTCCTTTCTCCAAGCCAAGTATCGCCTCTGCCTATTGCAATAAAAAAGTCCGCACCAGTGATCTCCAATCCTTCGCCAGCTTTTCAAGCGGGACTTCTACGGTCTTGTTCTCCAACCTCTATTGTCAATTCAACAAAGCTACTAGCTGGTCTTAGCTTCTTTGAACCGGCCGACGGCTTTGCTGCTCTCCACTTTTGCATAACCCTTTCTCACTCACCCCTTGTATTTTTGGCGCGTCACGTGCACGCTCATGTGCTATGGCATTCTAGGCTTAGGGCCGCCGCCTAGGCCGGACCAGACAACACCTAGCCGGCTGTGTCAAAAGCTGCCTTAAAATTTGAGTTTATCTCTCATAAGTGGTGAGGCCTCATCAGCTGTCGATTATTACGAGAAAATTAGTCTAGCTTTGGGCATAAATCTTGCCGTGGGGCTGTTTTTGACTCACGCTGGCCCTCGCGTCGTTTCCCCGAAATTCCGACTAGTCTAAACCTGGGACGGAGGTTGTTATAGGAGGACTATCGTGGCTCGTTGATAGGGTTAGCGGGCAAGCGACTAGCCTCTGAAAGACATCAAATTACTGTTTCACAAGGCCTTCTTGAAACTTGGATGATCTATCGTACCTAAGCCCAGCGCAAGATCAAAAAAAGTCTCGACAGCAAGTCTATGATTGGTGGAACTTGGGTCCACATGATGACATGATCTCAATCTAGAACACATAAGAGCTAGCTGCCTGCATAGAGATAGACACCCAATATAACAAGGAGATAGCGGCATATTGAAAGAGGATTTGTACCCCAAGGCTTCCAGCAATGTGACAAGTAACATTCGAGAGTAGCAGAAACTGCGGAAAATACCACAGGTCAGTCAATGTCATTTCGCGATTCTAATCTGCTATGAGTGCGTGTCGTAATACATAAATCAGCGGGCATCGTCGATACGATACGGAGCCAATTGCAGGCCTGGATATGCCCCAGCGGGAGAATGGAACTCGGCCCGGCCACAATACCACGCAGGGCATTGGAGATGAATAGTGGCTGGCTGTCGGTAGTATTTACACGTAGGTAGTACCTGCCTTCCGACCGATATGCATTCAAATGTAGACAAGGCTGTATGCGGGAAGCAGTCAAGAGGCACACGATACACCAAGGAACTGTACTTTGAAATGAGCCTTTGGAGAGCCTTGTCTTTTCTTTTTTGCAAAAAGCCTCAGAATTGGCCTTGAAAGACATGTTTCATGCGTGGTCTTTGGTACAGACGTACCCCTTGATGTATTCTAGCAGTGATTCGCATGTCGAATGTCTTGCCTCCAACGAAGATGACCACGAGCAGGATGGGTAGCACATATAACCTTGGAGTCGCATTGGAAAGCGAGTGTCTTCTCCGCCAACAAGTTCAAAAAAGGAACACCGGTCGTATTACTGCGAAATAACAGTAGGTAGACGT
>NETT01000172.1:1224-29928 GCA_003449175.1 Ceratocystis smalleyi
CCGGATCGGATAGATGGGCATACGAGAGGACGTAGCGATATGCGTCCCAGCAAGCAGAGACCGGGTAAATCAAAGCATACAAATGTACACATAACTGCGTGTCATATGTCCATGTCTATGGAAAGCATGAACCTCTTCGGTACAGACACTCTCGTATACTACTTGCTGCTATTGGCCTGGTCAACAAAAGCCTACTAGAACGGGCGCGTCAAGCTGCATGGCTTCGGTTCCTTGCTTCCATGTCTCTCTGGGGCTGGCCATGCACTATTCTGCTTTCTTGTCCTCTCCCTGCTCGTACATCTCGGTCTCGGATTCTCTTGCTTTCTATAGCTCTCCAATTCCTCAATTTCTTCGTCTTCCCGCTATCCAAGCTTCCCCTCTCCATCTCTTTACAGAAACCTCACAGAAACGAGAGCGCCAAGCCCAGACCCGTAACCGGGATGCCCGAGCGAGCAAAGTAACCATGCTTTTATCCTATCTTCGTTGTCCAGCTTCTGCCTCGAATACTGCACCATTCGCCTGTTTTCGCAGAGCGCGTACTGTATCGTACTATTTAACAAGTACCTGCACTAAATCAGCACAAGTATACTTACTTATGCAGCCGACCCTCAACAAATAAGTCCGGATCGTCCAAGCGTCTTATCATCACATACAGCCTTGCCTGGTAATGTACCAACTAGGAGATCTTTTCTGCTTGCCCCACCACCCCGTCCCTCGCATCCCCTCTCATCTTTGCTCCCATTCTTGGCGCTGTTGCACTCCATTGTGCAAGGAGTAAAGGAATTGACAAAGGCCCATTGTCTTGCTTATTGTCTGGCTAACTAGTAGAAGCCACGAGTGCGAGAAATGAGAGGGAAAGGCCGGTAGCCATCGACGACTGGCTATATGAAACAGAGAGCAAGACAAGATGCTATCCACGCAGACGAAGAAAGAAAAGCATCCAATATACGTCAAGCTATAGCCGAAGCCGGGCCTTCCCGCATTTAGTCTTGTCTCTAGGAGCCCTGAAAGCACATTATCCATTCATCTCCACACGGTTAATGGGAGGACACCGCCTTTCTTGGGCGACCCTGTCTACAGTAGTATGGCTTTCAATGCATCCAATGACTGCACTAAAGGCTCTATGCAGCCTGAACCAGCATGTTCCACTGGCACAGAGATGGGGAGGGGCAAGAAAGAAAACCCCGCCGTAATAGCTATTAATTCCATCATTTATCCCCCATGACGCGCGCAAATTAATAAAGGCCACCTTTCCGTCTCTGTCTCTGTCTTTGTCTCTATCTCCGTCCTTGTCTCTGTCTCCGTCATTGCCTACCTGTCTCTTCCTTCGCCTCTTCTCATCCCCCTCTGTTCTCGAGTCCAACCCTCCCCTCTTCATGTAGAACAGTCCATAAAAGATCAACTGGAATCTTATAGCCGGGGCCAGATCGCACACCAAGTCTCTTTGTCTCTCTCCTTGTCGGAAGCTGATGGGCAGATCTTGTAGAGCGTATCGATGCTACTGTAATGCTACTACAACCTACAGTTACTAAGCAGCACGTCTATGTCAGGATCTCGGTCCCTGGTCGTTAATACTCAAATCCCCCTCTGACGGTATACCCATCTAGCTTCGATCGATAACGACTCGGACTATGTACAATCATCACCGCTGCTGAATTCGAGACTAGCCAGGAAACATAGGTAGGGGCAGAAAAAGACTATGGGATGGCTTTGCAAGAGAGGAGTCCTGATATCTGTGTATGCATAAAACGTAGTAGACACAAACATCCACATCATAGCCCCCTCTTCCTGGTGCATATGCTCGTCCGCTTGATGATGCAAGAGGGGAGCACAAGCGAAAAAGGAAGCTCTGTCTGTGTGGTATGTGCTGGGGTCTATTCACGAGCCATGCCTTGTCCTTGTTTCGCCTCGCCTAGAAGCTTCTGCACAAATCGCATGAGCGTGCGCATCGGCATGTTCATGCGCAAAGACGAGTGGGAAGACAGAGAGAAAGAGACAGAAAGCGCGGCCTAGGAGGGGCAGAACACAGCCCTGGAGACAACAGCCCCCCAATAGAGTAGCCTGGACTCTGCGGAGCTTCTGCTATAAAGAGCCTATCCACCTTCCTCTTCGAATGGTGTTTCTCTACTCTCTCACTCTTCTATCTTCATCGGCTTCTCTTTCCATCTTTCCGCTCAACACACTATCCATCCACCTCCTTGTTCCCCTCTTCTTAAACTAGTCATAATGTCTTTCCACGAGAGTGCCGAGGATATTCAACTCGACGACGGCCACATCCTGAAGGCCAGACTCAGAAATGGCGATGGCGACTTCCAGGATGCCGAGATTGACCTGAACAGCTGCCTGGCTAATGTAGATGGTATGTCTAGCCCATGTTTTATCTACCCGTACACGCCCTACTTATCGCCAATATGTTGGAGGCGACTGTTTACCTGCTTTTCCGCTCCATAGCTAGCCTTTGTGTACTAACCCCTTTCTTCTCTCCTGTTAGGTCGCTTCGAATGGGGTGGTGAAGGATTCCACAGCGTTGCTGAGAACATCAACTTCTCCATTGAGGGTGATGACAACGTCCCTATTCTCCGCGCTTCTCTCTTCAACTGCGAAGGCGAGCCCGTGAATGCAGATGTCAATCTATCTGAGCGCATCCACAATGAGAACGGCAACTTCGAATTCCGCTGTAAGTCAAAATATCAGAAAATGCGCCAATTTCCTTTTTGTAAGACGTTGAACTACATACTGACATGTGTGCCACAGAACAAGAGACTAATGGATACCGCTCTTCTCTGTCCAACTGCCTTTATAATTTTATCATGATATTTCTACGTCATTCATGCTCTAAAGATGTACTGTTCTATGAATAAAAACCAAATAAGTAACCTCACACAAAACACTTGTACTGTTGTGGATATGAGCGACTGTGACAATACAATGTAATATGCATGACGGTATAGAAGCACTTGGCGCCCACAGGTCTGCAAAGGTTTTGTCCTTCTGCCCTCTTGTTTTGCGTTCCTAATGTCAAGCTCGCACGTCACATCACGTAAGCGAGAGAAAAAAAGCATGACAATAATATAATATACAAGATTGCTGGCATATCAGGCTCGTCTCTATCGCCTCTCTCTCCACTCATACAAGTACAGAATGCATGTAAACTCCAAGAGCGACATGCGCCTCTACCATCTCCCCCCCTCTCCTTCCCTGCCACCTTCTATCTATCTAGAATAAACAAAAAGAGAAAGGCAACGTTAGATGTTCCGCCCGTGTCTCTCAAGCCTTGATGTTGAGCCACTTGCGCTCTGCAAAGTCACCCAGCTCTTCGTGGCCAACAATCGGCAGCTTACGCTTCCGCAGCTCCTCCTCAATCTTCTTCCAGCTACCGGCCATGATTTGGCGGTCGATAGGCGTGATACGGCGGCTAAACACTCTGACATTAGGCAGGGACTTTAGCGTCTCGCTAGAGCGGATCTGCTCATTGACTGTCTTGGCTTTGGGCGGCGTGATCAGGTAGTTGAGCAGCTGGCCCACAGTGTGCGATAGATGCAACCTGGAGTCTGAGATGCGATGGCCGGTGAGCTGGTATATGCGCTTGTTGATCTGTAAGGGGCGTGAGTTATTAGCAAAATACCAAGAAAATACATACAAGGACCAAGGGCGAGATATTCTTCAGTCCTGTAGCTCTAGCATTGGCGCGTATGGCGAATAAGGTGGGTGGCAGTAGACTTACGGCAAACTTGAGCACGGGATCCGCGAGAGAGATCTGTTGCCACGTCGAGTCAAAAGTCTTGACCATCTCCGCCGCCTCTTCCTGCGAGAAGCTTTCCTCCTCTGCTGTAACAGTATTTGAACTGTTCAGTGCCTCATACACCTCCGAGATCTCGCCTGTCAGCGCAACATTGCTGCCCTCCTTCACCTCGAAAGCGATCTGGCTAGTCTTGTAAGCCACCTCCTTGCTCACTCGCGCCCACCGCCGGGTCATGCCCGTTGCCTCGCCCTTGGCCCTATAAACTAGCGCCTCAACTACGGCCTGGCGCACCAGCACCGTCATGACCTCATCCGACAAGCGGCTGCACGGGGCCGCAAACACCGCCAGGTGGCTCTCGGGGCCCCAGTGGCCGTCATGGCTCCACCATGAATCCAGGCTGCCAACCGACTCCAGCCCGCTAGCGTTCTCGGCCGGGACATAAGCCATTTGTTCAGCCTCAGCCGGCGTCGGTGCCACCAGGTATTCGCCCGGTACCACCAGCTTCGACTCCGCAAAGCCGTCTAGCCCATTGCCACTAACAAGCTGCTGCTGATCCAGCTGGGCCGCCTGAGCAAGAGCTTCGTTGCGCTCCTTCTCACGGGCAGCCAGCAGCTCGCGCCGTTTTGCTTCTTCCTCTGCCTTGGCCTCCTCGCCGGCGGAGCCCTGACCAAAAATCGCCTGCAGCTTGTTGCTGGGCTGTATGTGCCGAGAGGACGTTGTTGAAATGCCCCGAAGGGCTGGTATGAAAGCCGCGGCCTTGCTAGCAGTAGCAGGGTTTGCACAAGTGCGCAAAGCCCGCGGTAACTGGCGAATGGTGTTGGGGAGGGACATCGTTCTGTCCTGACTTTGCTAGGTTTAGATCGTGTTTCGGCCCTTAATTCATACGAGAAACAAGGCTCTCAGTTATTAATTCAGGGGAGACAAGCCAAGCGTCAGATCAGCTTCGCCGTCGCTCTGTAATTAATAGGTGGAGTGTTCAAATTGAACAATTGTCGTCAATCAGCCAAACTGCCCATTAAGCAGCAAATTCAACTTTTTTTGCAGCCGGTTCTCCTTTGCTTTTTGCGCCACATTTTGGGCCATGATATGACCACTACATGTGGCTGGCTTGAAGCTGCGAAACGCCACACTTCCCTGCTAAGTCCAAGCTGCCCGTTTTCGGCAGGCGCATTTTGCTTCGGTATTTCCTAGCCAATCAATAGTGGCCTTTAACTTGCCGTCTCTTTCTTAACTTGTCTCTTTGCGATTCTTTCTTCCACTACATCGATATTTGCCATGCCAGGGCCGCCATGGCAAAACTACATATGCTTATCCTCCTACTCGGAGTCCTAGTATCATTAGCAGCCGCCCAGGGTATGTTCTCCCTCGTCCTCCACCGACTGACATGCTCAATCCAAATCAACCCCCCGCCCCAAAAAAAGAATCTCTCTTTAAGCTAACTACTGCCCCATACCTTCCACTCCAACTACTACAGCGCCTGTGTTCTGCAAATGCACCTGCTTCAAGAACAGCACCATCGTGCCTCTCGACAACATCAGTGCCGGTTCTGATCATGGCATCCGATCCAGCATCTACAAACCGCCGTTCGGCTTCAACTTCATCCCTATCGACGACGAAGCTATTACAGCCCACGCTGCCTCCGATTCATCGCCTTTAGAACGTCGCGTGCCCCCGCCCTCATGCACGCGCTGTACCAAAGCATTCTGCCTCAACCAGGGCATTGACTTCTGCAAAACCGCCAAGGAAGACGATGTGCAGACCATGTGCTTCCAGCGCGACAGCGCAAAGGATAAGATTATCATCTGGGCCTTTATCCTGGGCACTTTGGGCCTTTTGGGTTGGGCTGCCTATAGAAAACACAGTGAAAGTCACCTGAAAGCTATGGGAGACGCGATACCCTCACGGGCAGGCTACTCAAGGATTGGGGGTCTGTCTAGTGAGCGCCAGTAGCCCATTCCTGTTGTGTTCTTTTCTTTTTTGTGTAAATGAGTTTTTTTTTCTTTTTTTCATATTCTTAAACTTGCTTTGTTTCTCTTGTTGTTCTTCCCACTGTGTCGTGCAGATGACAAGAATAAGTCTCAAATAGAAGGCATATCTAGAGGTCACCAAGACTAAGGTGTGGTTAGGTGGCTTCAAAAAGATTCTTCTAAGAGCGCATTTTGAATGATTGATTGAACCTACAACTATATATAGCTCAGCGAGGTCGCCTTGTCGCTTTTGCTCAGTACGGTTACTCAGCTTACTCTTCTAACAAAATCACAAGGTGCATTCAAAGCAGCACTCAAGCCCGGGATTTCAAGAAACGTGAGCAGTTCCATTTCGCTGAGCATGGAATTCTAAGGTCACTATATATAATGTTGACGTTCCCGCTTCTCGCTAAATGTTCCCCAGAAATCAAAGCCCGTAACGCCATCCAAATTCCGAATAAGAAGCACAAGAAAACAAAAAAGAGGACCGGACTGCTCACAAGGCTATTGACCCGTAAAAGGCTTCGATGGAAACCTCAATTGAGTTTTTGACCTTCATGTAAAAACGAATACGGGTATGCGTATATGGTTGGTTACGACGCAGTGGATTAAAACCAAATCCCAAAAGCTGTTGTTGTAGACACAAAAACCGCAAACGTTTTTTCGCCGGAGCAGTTACCAGCGGAGAGAAACCCTAATCCTCCTCCAGGGCGCTGACCTGGTTCTTGTTGCTGTTTTGCACCTCACCAGTAGCCTTGACAGCCAAACGGCGAGCGCGAACGGACTCAGCAAGCTCTTCCAAAACAGTGACAGTGCTTTCCCAGTTGATGCAAGCATCAGTGATGGAGACGCCCTTCTTTAGGGCAGAGGGTCCCTCGGCAGGAACCTTCTGGTTACCCTCGTTGATATTGGACTCAATCATCACTCCAATGATAGAGGTCTCGCCCTCGCGTAGCTGGTCAGCAACAACGCTGGCAACCTTGGGCTGATTGCGGTGGTCCTTGTTGGAGTTGCCTAGTGGTTGATTATAGAGTTAGCAAGAAAAGTAACCAAAGAAATGCTAAGTAATGAAGCAAGAAAAAGGCCTTACCATGCGAGCAGTCAATCATGATAGCCTGCTTCTGGCCCTTCTTGGCCAGAATCTCCTTGGCAGACTGAACACTCTCCTTATCATAGTTGGTACCCTTGGTACCACCACGAAGGATAACAAAGCCATGCTCGTTACCCTTGGTGCGGGTGATGGCAGCCAGGCCCTGCTTAGTGACGCCCATGAAATGGTGGCGGGCAGCAGCCGCACCAATGGCGTCGATGGCAACGCCTAGGTTTCCATCGGTGCCATTCTTGAAGCCGACAGGGAACGAGAGGCCGGAAGCCAGCTCACGGTGAAGCTGTGACTCAGTAGTACGGGCACCAATGGCGCCAACAGAGATAAAGTCAGCGAGGAATTGAGGTGAAATGGTATCCAACATCTCGCTGGCAATGGGCATGCCAGCCGAGGTGAGGTCGCTGAAGAGCTGTCGGGAGACACGTAGGCCCTTGTTGATCTTGAAAGAAGAGTCAATATCGGGATCATTGATCAGACCCTTCCAGCCAACAGTAGTGCGGGGCTTCTCCAGGTAAGCGCGCATGATTACGGTCAAGTCGCCAGACAGCTTGTCAGAAACCTCCTTGAGGCGCTGGCAGTATTCGAGGGCAGTAGCAGGGTCATGGATAGAGCAGGGGCCAATAACGACAAGCAGCTTGTCACTGCGACCCATGATGATTTCAGAAGCCTCATGACGACCCTTCAGAACAGTCTCAAGGGCCTTCTTAGTCATGGGAACCTCCTGGGCGAGCAGGGCAGGCTGGATGAGGGGGTCCTGGCCGAGAACTGGTATTTTGTTAGTTTCGGCTTAGATAAACACAAACAGGATGTTCGCTCAGTCCCAGTCAAGACCAATCAACTTTCAAGTGAGTAGTACAGGAGTGTTTTAGGTGCTTTGTGAAAACAAGACGGGAAAGAAGCATTGGGACGAAATAGACGAACCTCTAGTGTCATCGGCAGCAGAACTCTCTTGCTCGTAAACTCCGGGCATTTTGAAGATGTGTGTAATGAAGGGTGAAAATAAAAGTCAAAATGTGCTTTTGAAAATGGAGGAAGAAAGGGCCGTTGTTGCAACTGTGAGGCCTAATCTGACTCGACGTGTATATATATATATGGGGAAAAAAGGGTATGGTGACTAAGAAGATGAAAAAAGGTGATAAACAATGTGGGATGGCGGGGCAACTTTTAGGATAAGATAGAGATATTCGTAACAAATAATCCAAGCACCAGGCTCAGGACAAAAAACAAATGGAGACGAAGAGAAGGCGAGAAGCGATTGAGGGCTGCAGTGATAAAAAGAAAGAGATGAGAGCAAGTCAGTAGCAACAAATGTGGGAAGAAGGGCAAGATATACTCCAGCAAGCAACAACCAAAAGCCAAGGCAGGCAGGAAGCGAAGATTCTGCTCTTGAACTAGCAAACCCAAAAATCAGCAGGAGGTTTGAGAGCAGAGGTGGGCGCTAAGCCCAAAGAGTGCAGAAACCAGTTTGCGGTGACTCAAACACTGTAGTAGCTGTACAGTACGTACCAAGCACGTAGGCCCAGACCGCAGAACGTACCCGGTACATCCTCAAACTCTAAAATGTCACTCAATACTATGCCTAGCCCAAGTGTCGAATACCTTCTCAAGGGCTCCTTGGTTGACCATGGACCGTGCACCACTCGCCGCACAGCATACAAGAACTGTAACTACGCTATCCCCTAAAACGGTCAGATACTGTGGCATTACTGCTGTGTTTTGCTTGTGATATTTCAAAGCTGCAATATGCTACACGTCGGTGTAAAGAACTTGTCGCAGCGTCTGCATCTGGTCCTCCTTGTAGCCCAACAAATACTGCCTCGTCTACTCTTCTTTTCTTTTGCTGCCTCTTTCAGGATAACACAGCGAGCGAAAAACAATAGGCCAAAACCAGGACCAAACCCGAAAGCCAGCCTCTTCTGTTTCATCTTCCGGTAACCTGACAATGTTACATATATCCTAGACGCACATCCATCCACTCGAGTTTGCTTATGTGTTGCATTGTAAATTCCATGATTGGCTTCGTCTAGTAGTTGGGCAGACTTAGTGGCGGGCCTAAAAGAAGGAGTTCCCTTGGCACCAAGAAAGCGCAGCCATGTTATAGATCCGAATTCAATTGTCTGCTGGGGCCGCGCGGGGTGCGAACAGTCGTGCTACTTGCGGCCACATCTATCCGTTTCGCAGCACGGGCTCCATGATGGGACCACCATCCTATCGGCGGTACAAGACCACAGAGGGCACTATCCCATGTTATGCCAAAGACCCTTTGGTCTACACGTTAGGCTTATACAGAGCATAAAAGTCAGCGCGTGTAAGAAAGAAATCCATCGAGACATTCTGCTACCAGCTGCCTTGTAATAGATATAAACAGTCCGTCGTGCATAACGTCTGGCAAATAAATGACTACCCCGATCCACGTCGCTCTGGGCCAACACCGCTCTATATAGGTCGCGCACCATACTTCCACCAGCGCTTGGTGAAGCAAAAGCAAGTACTCCAGTTCCCGCTCGGTATTTGCTTACTCTTCATAGATTTCTCCAAGTTGAAATGGACTATGCTAGAATATCGGACGATGACCTACTTCGTAGAATCAGTATCCCCTCCTTTCTCACAGCGCTCAGTTTCCACAACCCTTATCACAATCCTGTTGCTAGTATTGACTGTCCCATCCTCAAATTCGTAATTCATTCTACTACGCATTTTCCCATGTGGCAATGTCGTGCGCCCCCGCTATCATCTTTCTCGTCAACCAGGTTTCCCAAGTATCAACCTTGTCATTATCGCAGGCATCACCATATAGTACCAGTAGACCAGTAGACGCCCCCAACTAAGCAAGTAACCATGTATAAGTTGTGTACATTTATCTTGGCCGGCGTCCAGGCCTCATTGTTCCCTAGAAGGATGCTCTGGGGTGTTGGGGGTGAGTCACAGTTAATGGAAGCAAGGCCTCCCTACCCGGCGAGAGCCTTGCTCCTCCGAAACCTCTAGCAAAAAGCATAAAACCTCAGCAACGAGTTTGTGAGGCTTGGCAATGGCAAGAAACCAGCGGGGTAGTGATTCTAGTTAATCAACAGCGTCCAAGCCGAGTCTTCGGACGATCGCGTCTGGTATGAGGTCGTTATTTTGACCGCTGCGCAAAGCCAATAAACCAGTCAGAGGGCCAGGCCACGTGCAAGCTCGGCCCAAAAAACGGACTAATACGCCGACCTTGGAATGACCCCCAACACCATGGCCTTGTTTCGAAGGCTGGTCCGATATGCACCTAGGTAGGTTGGCGTTGTCTTCATACAAGGATCAAAGCCTTAGGATCTATCCAACCACAATCAGAAGACACACCACCAGCGTAAGGCTATATCTAATTCCCAAACTGGTCTGCTGAAACAGGCCGGTAGAACGATCCAAAATAAAAAATAAAAAAAGGTTCAGGGGCGGTGATGTCCATAGAACGCGCTAGATGCAGTACGACCAAACCCCCGTCCCCCGTCCAGGAAACTCTAAATCTCTGAGTTCGGACATCTCTAGCCGCACTTTTAAGACTCCCGACTACTCACTCTCCTAAAACTCACTACAATACTATATCCCTTGGCGAGTGAATGGACCATTTGCTACTGTGGTGTGAGCCGCGCGTCCAGGCAACTCGCTCTTCAGTGAAACACATGTCTTGTCAATTTATCATCGCAGCACCTAGAACTACGCAAGCCTAGAATTGCGTTGCTGCGAACATGCCGCTTCGACATCAGGAGAACTCAAAACATATACAAGTCGCCCCTTGCGCGTTAGCTTCAAAGCCCCCTATTAACTCACATGGTCATGATCTACTCGCATCCCTTATCAGTGAGAATACGCCACTACTACACTGCACCTCCTACATCGTAGAATACGGTTATATACAACCTAATTGATATCGAGTATAGTTCACCTTCCCTCTTCTAGTTACATGGGCCCTTCTCGCGTCTGCTTCTTCTTCTTCTTGCATATTTTGTTCTTATCTCTTGGTTGTGCGTACCGCCACTAGATGATAGAACTCAACTGTGGCACATTGGTGCTTCCAACAAAATCCGACACGGGAGGATTGGACTGTGTAAAAGAAGGGCCACTAGAGCTTTGGGGTGAGAACACCACCTAAGGAAGATTGCAAGTCAGACAATAATGAGTACTGGGAATGGAGACAGCGCCCCTTTTTGCTGTTTGACGGCCGCTGTAAAGCTACCTTGGACTTTTTATATTCGCAAGTCCCACTCACGAGTCTCTCAGAAGCTAGTTCAAGCCATATTTCTGCCTCGAACCAGGCTTCATGATGTGGCTGTGCAACTTCCCGTATATTCATAAAATCGGCAACCCAAGACGTCATGATAGAGATGAATCGATGTTGATGACAGCTAGTAGTTACGTGGCATGCTATGGCCCCGTCGTAGAATCAACATAGTTCATGGGACTAGAGAGCTTGAACATTACACACCACTACAACATACGGGTATTTTGAGCTTTTTCCTCTTTCGATCACCACCTACGGCCATGGTGCAATGATTCTATCTCTTTTGCACCGAAATGTAGTGCAGACTTGATAGCTAATGTATTAAAGCCAGTAGATAATCATGGCTCAGGTAGCGCTGTGTCATCGTCTTCTTAGGCTAGCAAGGACATGTGCTAAACGATGTTCGAAGGGAACTGGGCTTCCCCGTTCTCCATGTGTATATTCCGCTTCTCACCTCCGTTTGATGACGGCTATTTATTACATACGAGCCAGTGCGCTCAAAGCAGCAGAAGCGGAGGCATAGATGTCAGTCTAGAAATGGCACAATAAAGTACGTATCAACATGTATTCGATGGCTCATTTATAATAGCCCAGTGTAGCATCGTTCGCGGTTAATTTCACGGTCTGAGATTTCTTGAGCCTCGGTGTGTTTTCATGACCATCTTTTCAGGACTATTTCTCCAGTACATTGCTCGAAGAGCCTCGCTACGAGAAACCCGATTTTCTAACCACTGTCATCTGCTTTGTTAGTCCAGCACGATTCCCAAGGTTTGGAGATGCGGAAAGGGATCAAGATAGCGTATCGTGGCCAAGCCTTGACTCCTCAGGACAAGGGCATGATGTCATATTCATTATCTCCAACACGCCAGGGTCATCGTCCATCAAGTGGTAAGATGGCCGGGGCCAGAAGCCTGTAACAATATGAAGTCTGACTAATGACTGATGGACTGTCTCCAGGGGCGACCTTACCCACATGATTTCTTTTTCCATCGTTTCCCCTGCTAAGACCAAAGCAACAGTTCCAGCCTCAGGCAAGAGCTCCCTTGACCATGAGCTTTCCTAAAACCCTCCTTCTGATATGACTCTTAGCCTCCTTGCAATAAACCCTTACAACCCAAACAAGGGGTGATGTAGTATGACTAACATGGCTGAGCCAAGAAAAATACAAGTACAAGTTCCTTCTTTCAAAATCCAAGTGCAACTTCAGGCCGTGGGAGATCGCTCATGAAATACTTGTAGAGATGCTTTGCCATCAAATCAGGAGTGGTGGGAACGTGTGTCTACACTTGCGGGCACACACACATGTACAGACATAACCATAGCCGTAGATAGATACAGTCATAGATGCCCAGTTTGTGGACAACGGAAAACTCACCATGCCCCAAGATAGACAAAGGTGCCTAGATTGCCGCAACCCCTATCATGATGTTTTTTTCGTGCGACAACCATGCGCATAATCAAAAGGCACTCACTCCTCTTTCGTGACAACTCCCGACCCCGTCTGTCCCCTCAACCCTTAACTCTCATTTCTACCAGCCTCATTTCAATTATTACTACCACTACATGGTCTTCCCCTACGATCGCAGCCTTTGACGTGTAGGTTAAAGATAGAATGCGGCCCGTGCAAAAAGTCACAGATCGGTACTCGTTATGTTTCATCAAGAGGAGTTTTCGGATATGAGGCAAGGGTCACAAGTCTATGCAGATATTAATAGGACCATCGACTTGGCAAGACTGATAAAGCGGAGCCTTTTCCTATTTTCCTCGTGCCATTAGGGTTTGAGAGGTATGTGAAGGGTTACGCGTGGAACCCTTATGAACGACATATCATGCTCAATTCATCAATACGGTCAGGTAAATCCTAGAGGGGAAGCTTGGACACAGGTTCCAGCTGGCTTGGTGAAAGCTATGAATATAGATAAACACAGTATAAGCAAAGCTTGACAGTAGCCATAGTGTATGTACTGGCCACGAAGTATGCCACATACTTTTTGATGCTCAAAAACTGTAGATAGTTTGTATATGCTATTTCGCGACGGTATAATCCTATGGCACGACACGATAGGTGATGGTTGGTAATTGGTAATAATTATGCAAGACTGTCATGGTAGACCAGGCACTGCAATTTATATAACCATTCTCTCGAGTGGTCATAATTGCAGCATTTGCTTACAATTAACCGGAACTCTATAGCTAACCCTATTTTTTTGTGATTGGAGAAGCGCTCCTTTTTATTTAGTCTAAGCGTAATCTTCAAAGACGTCCGCTAGACCGTCCAAGCTTATAGTAGAGACTAGAATCCCCTGATTCTGATGCCGGATCAGGAAGAGGAAGAAGAGGCGAGAGAAAGAAGAAGGAGAAGAAGGCAAGCATGAAAAAATAACGGCCACTGTAGAAACAGATAAGCATTGCGTACGAAGAAAACGGCATTATTATAATGCTCTATTAGAGCAGGAAAAGCAAACACGAGCTGTAGCACATACGATGCCAATCTTCGAAGGGAAAAGCCTACCCGAGGGAAGAGCTGCCAAAGATAGAAACGCATAACCATGTCAACATTGCCAATAAACAAGTAAATAAACAAGCCAGACCATTTTGCAACTAGCAACGAGAGCCCTTCTTGTGTGCCGGGCACTGTGAAGGATACTAGCAGTCACGCAGGAGGGGATGTAGAAGGGCTACAAAGCGATGTTCCATGAGATAAGCCTGAAACTTTGCATGCACGGTATTTGGTGTCAAAAAGTGGCAAAGTATGTGCAGCTCATGGCCTTGAACGGCTTTCTTGGTAATATGCCATTCGGGGAGCCACCCTGCGTGACGGAATGCATTGATAGGCAATCAAGTGCAAAAAGCCCACGAGATTTGCGGGATGAAACCGTTGCTGGTCATGCCAAAACAACGAATGGGGGGGGGGGGATAGGCTTCGAGTTTATGGTATGTCAAGGCAGGTCTGCGCAAGTTTGTAGCTTTGAGATATAAGTATCATAGGCCGACCGTCAGTTGTAGCCGAGTACTGCTCTTATTTCTTGCTGCTTATTTTCTGTATCTTCGTTCATATTGCCGTGCCGCTGTTTTTATTGTGAAAGACAAGCCTTCTCCCTTTCTTTCATGCAAGCCCTAGACTCCACTTAATAATTTCTAGTCGCCTTCTCAGTATACCACCCGATATATCTTGTTTTACTCGACTTTTTCTTCATTTTCCCTTTCGCTTGCGCCGCTCGTTTCGCTCTTGAAAGAACAATTCCCGCCTTGATATTCCTCTTTGATTCCTCCTTTTATTGGGCGCAAAAGAGGCAAAAACAGAAGCATCGCTACCCCCTCGCATTCTAGCTCATTGCTGGCTCGTATTTTCAGCACTAGATCACTTTTGCGCGTTCTCTAGCTTTCCCTTTGACGGTCTGCATACATCTGCACATATCTGCATACATACGTCTGTATATGCTATACTACTGTATGTACTTTTGATGTACACGCGCATATGGACTACCTTCACAAGTACACAAAGTAGACAGACACACGAGCAAAGACATACAACCTCGCAGAGCTGAAGAGGCCCTTCCCCACCTGCCCCCTCCTCACTAGCCTAGCCTGAGCCGAAGCGCGGCTGTGTCTCTGCAATTGGCTTCCATCCACCAAGCCCTCCCTGTCTTTGCCTTCTTTTCTTTCTATTTTTCACCCTCCAAGCCCGCTGCTGCCTGCCTTGTCAATCTTTCACCCCTGCCTTGCATATCTTTACTTTCTCGGCCCAAGGCGGGCTTGTTTCCTGGGTCCTCTATCTTTCCAGGCTTGTCTTCTCCTCTTCTATTCTATTTTTTCCCTGTCTCTTAGTTGCATAAAGCCTCTTTCAGGTGACCCCAGCGAAGCAAAAAGAAAGGCTGTACTGTATATTTGTGTAGTCTATCGGTACATCGGTACTTGCAGATGTATTTGGTACACACTACGTAGACATACGTACGCATCTGCTCTTTCCTTACTACCTTCTTTCTTAGCCGCTCCAACGGCTCATCCCATCCCATCCCATTCCCACATAAAGGGCTCGCATTCCTACCTTCAGGCTTCTTTTCCCCCCAGTCTCCCTCGTTCCCTCCTGCTCTTCTCATGAGAATAGCTCCTCAGCCGAACCAACAAGTTCGCAATCGCAAATATACGAAAGTGTCAGTGTTGTGAGTGAGGTACTTTTCTTTACTTCAATTTTCTACTTGCATATTTATTGTTTAATAATCTCCTTCATTCTTTCCACCACCGCCTTTTTGCTTGTTTTGCGAACCGGCCTTCTCTTGATAGCCAGCCTCTCTTCTCTGCTGTCTGTCTATCTTTCAACCACCACATAATTGCGACGCTTTGTTGACCGACAAAATTCACAAAGCCCAACCTCTTCATAAACCTTGTGTAAACCTCCGCCTGCAGATATTTATTTGCCTTGTCAGGCCCGGCCCAATCCAGGTTTCATATACCATCGTATCATCCGCCAACTTCACAATTAATTATTCAAGACTCGTTAGATCGTGACCTTGACAGCAGTTTCCATTTGCAAATTTACCAAACCCCACTAATCAACTTGGACAATAATACTCTTCGATTTCAACTTCCTTCAACTTTATACACTCATCGTCTTCCTTTCCCATTCTCTTAATCGCTTGCCATCACTATGAACGCCACAAGTCTTATGCCTGGCCAGCGTCTACTGGTCCGCAAGAGACCCCGCAACTCAGAAGATGAAGGCTCTGACTTGGTCAACTTGCCTAGTGCTGGCCTCAGTGAACACAGAAATGTAAGCTTTTTTTGTGCCATGAACTTGCTTTTTTGGCCGCCTTTTTATTAACGAACATCTATTTTCTATAGAAACGCCCCAACTGTCAGCCTCTTCCAGAAACCGCCTTTGATAGCTCAGCATCAGCTTCGTTTGGGTTTGACTTTACTTCTGCCAACATGACCTTGGCTACTGAGCCTCTCTACTCCAAGGCTGAACAGTTTGTTCACCAGCAAGCTCACAACAATTTGGCTAGCCATATCCCTACTCCTATTGATGCATCATTCCCAGGCCAACATCGGTCGTGGTCTGGTCCTGGCCCTGCAATTTCGTGCCTGAATGGCTCGCGCAGAATTTCAAATGAACATGAAAGCATAATTTGCCAAAGTGCCAACGACATTACCATCCCAAGGACTATTGAAACTGATGGTTCGTGGTGTGATACAAACCAGCATCCGGCCAGGGCTGGTCTGCCATCACCTGAGTCAAGCTTTGATAGCAGTATGCAGGAAGATGATAGTGCCGATGTCGAAATGGACTACGAGCGAAGCCCTGACCGCGAGTTCCCGCCTCAGATGCAAGTGCCTATTCTGCAGGAGCCCTCTTCACCACATCCTGAAACCAACCCTTCTCCCTCGTGGAAGGGCCACAACCGCTCCCGTCACACTGTCAACTCATGGACTTGGCAACCTGGTATGAAGCGCAGCTTTAGCATTGGATACTGCTCGGATTGTGAGAAGTGCCAGATGAAGACCCCTGGGCATTTCAACCATATTGTCATCTGAGAGAAACAGTCTTATCTTCAAATCCGTCCAGCTTCAGGCAATCTCTAAACACCTTGTTAAGTGTTTGGAGAAAACATTGATGGTATTTCTTGGACGCAGTTGGTCCAGCAAATTGGACGCGAAAAAAAGTCACAATATTTAACGGCAAGTACACATTCATTACGATACTTATGTCACTCCCTCATACATGTCACCGCAACATGTCACCGCACACCGCACACAACATTCCTTTATTCTTTTTGCACATGTACCATCTACTTCCTTTTGTTCACACCCAATGTCAACTATCTATTCACAGGGGATATGCATAGTCCCTAGGGAGACTGCACTCATCATTATGAACTTGGCGTTTTTTTGTTCTTTTTTACTTTTGTTCTGATTTTATTTTCACCTTTCCTTTGTTCAATGCACTTGGGGGCGCTATGGTTTTTCTGATTTAAAGGGGTCTTTTGTAGTCTCCATTCATTTCCCCCCTGGTTTACTGCTTGTGAAGCTACTACCAGACCAATTGTATAATGACTGATCATATATGTCTTTTTCCAACCTCATATTTTCTTCTATTGTTCTCATCATCTAGTGAATGTGGCCCAAGTTTGAGATTTGAATTTAAATAACGTCAAGTTTTTAATTTTTTGTTAGAGCCTTGAATGTTTGACATTGAAGAAGCTTAGGCAATAACGATCATGCTTCTGGTAGTAGTCCAGAACTGACGGAGACCGTGCCCTCTTGATAACATGTGTCATCATGTTCATGTCTGGCACGAGGAGCAAACTTGAGATTCAAAATTATATTGACGTCGTTTAAATACACCAAATAAATTATTCCATAAACGCCTTCTAATGCTATAATACAAGCCCTCTTGACGAACTAAGGAAGGCGGATTTTATATGATTTTCTTTTTCTTCCAACCGGCACGTAAAGAGCATACACTTGGGCACGAGGGAAAGATAATTGCCCGTTTCCCACGTTTTCCTTGTGCTCTTCTTTATCTACTGCCGGGTTGGGTTTTACTTTTTTCCTATTGTTTCTTAGAAAAACCACCACTTCTTTGAAGGCTTGGAAGGCATAGGTGTGACTTGATTCTCTTTGTCAAAGGCCGTTTTTCCGGCGTCAGAAACAGACACCACTCCGGTCTCCTCTTGGATCTTCTTGTCGACAGAGTCCCATATCGATGACTTGATGGGCTTAGAAGGAGGGTTGAGGAGGGGAGGAAGCCTGTTGTCTTTAGCCTCAGCCATGGCAGCTTCCACCATTTGTAGCTGTTCTGGGGTAGCCTTGCCACTTATAAATGCGACACGGGCGGCTTCCAAACTGTCAGCGGCCATCTTCTGTTGTGCTTCGAGGAACTCGGTTTTTCGTTGCTTGTTGAACTTGATCATGTCAAAGGCAGCATACACAGTGAAAACAAATGCGACGGCTATGCAGTAGATGGTTAGTTGGCGTACTTTCAATAGGGCTACATCCTCAGTAGTAGTAGGGCGACGAGAGAAAGAGAAAGAGAGGAGGGAGAGGGGAGGGGGGAACGGGGCGACATGATTTAGATGAGGGTTATCAAGATTTACCAGTAAGTCCAACCAGACCGCGCTGGGTTACACGGTGCATGACGTCAAAGAACTTGCGGCCTTTGAGAATAATTTGATCAGTGGAGCTAAGGGGTGCTTCACGTGCAGCAAGATGAGCAGCTCGTAAACGAGCAACTCTTTGGGCTGTTGTTTCGCCGACAGGACCCCTCGCGGCATTCTTTGAGGGCATGGCCTGAGCCTGAGGGGTTTGTGATGTGAACCGAGTTGCCGTACCGACACTACGGGGGCTAGTGGGAACCGACATTGTGATGTAATTGAAGAGATATGCTTGCAAGTTGACGAGACTCGAGGCTGTTTGCTAGCGGCAGTTGCGAGGAAGACCTAGCGATTGATAGGCGAAAAGAAACCAAGTGGTATTGAATGTATGAATGCTAGAAGTATATAAGCTGAGAAATCACGGAGTCGTCGAGTGGGGAGACGGATCTGGTAAGACAGGCTTCAACGGCCGGGTCACGTCTAGTTCATGACATTACGTTAACTCCGCTGAAGATTTCGACTCCGAGACTATGGATCCACTTTGAGCATCTTATCGACAATACTTCCTATTGGTTGGCGATAAACACGACAGACGGCCTCAGGCACGTGATCTTCACATTCAGGAATCTGCCGAGCGGTGAAGAAATAGCCCCACCGCACAAGTCAACGCACAACCCCAAAAAAATGTCGGTACGTACCTTTTTTTTTCCCAGGTGCCTAGGGCTAAGGGACCACCTCTAGAAATCTCAGCTAGTCGCTGACCCTCACCTTACAACTCCATACATTTCGAGATCAACCATACACTGGTCGGGCAGACAAAATGGCGATCAAGCACAACCAGAAGATTATCAGCAACCATTTCCGCAAGGACTGGCAGCGCCGTGTGCGGGTGCACTTTGACCAGGTAAGAAGAAGTGCTGTCATTTCATCAACAACTTTTCCTGCACAATTGAAAGAATCTCCAGAGAAAATACGAGATTATGGATATGAAAGAAGACTCTCGACAGAGAGTTTCCGTCCATTGTAAACGCAGAATTTAGACGCCTGTCCAAATGCCATGGTTATGCTAACCATTTGTTATTTCTGAAATCAATAGGCTGGCAAGAAGGCTTCTCGCCGTGTTGCTCGTCAGACCAAGGCCGCCGCCGTTGCCCCCCGCCCCCTGGGTCTGCTGCGTCCCGTCGTCCGCTGCCCTACCATCAAGTACAACCGCCGCCTGCGTGCTGGCCGTGGCTTCTCTCTCGCTGAGCTGAAGGTAAACATATCTTGCCAATCCGAAGTCGCTCCATAAACTCCACCGATACGGCAAATTCGACGACTTCTCTTCCCAATTCATCTAACACACCCTTAAATTTCGCTATTTGATGTTTCCGCCCATCAACTTGCGAGCACGGATTTTCGGTTGAGCGAAATAGCCAATCAACTAAAGTTTTACACTTTTCGAAAAAGAAAAATCGGCTGCTACGGTGGACGATATGGAGCGACACTCAACGAGACCTTTTTGTACGCATGTGAATATGCCATTAACTTTAGTACTTTTCTTTAGGCTGTTGGTCTGTCCGCTCGCTACGCCCGCACCATTGGTATCTCGGTCGACCCCCGCCGCCAGAACCTCTCTGAGGAGAGCATTGCCAAGAACATCGAGATTCTCCAAGACTACAAGAAGCGCCTGATTGTCCTGCCCAACTCCGAGGTTGACATTTCCAAGGTCGATATCAAGACCAAGAACACCCACAGCACTACCCTGGTCGACACCACCATCAAGGAGATCAAGACCTCTGAGATGCCTGCTCCCGTTGAGGGTGGCGCTTACCGCAAGCTGCGCCTGGCCCGGAGCGATGCCAGACTTCTCGGCAAGCGTGAGAAGCGGGCAAAAGACAAGGCCGAGGCCGAGGCTGCTAAGAAATAAAAAAATATCTTCTTTTGGATGCTCTTTGCATGCATGGCGGGTACATTGGTCACAGCGGTTTCTGCTAGTTTATAAGGGACAGAGAAACGGCAATAAAGAACGGTTTTGCATCCTCCAAGAAAACAGCAGCAAGCATGAAGATGAATCAAAAAAAAATTGGTTAACGCAAGGCTTTTTAACGGGATTGGTCTCCTTTGGGTTCCTACTACTATGGCGTATTGTCTGATGATTTTTCTATCTATCCATTGGCATTCGCCTCGGATGTCAAGAGATATATGGTTTACATGAAAAAAATCGCATGATTTGGGGTCCCTTTTAGTTCGTTTATGTGTGTGTATATTAATTAGGCTTCGTTTTGTGGAAGGAAAAAAAGTCGGGACAAACAAGCGGTTATATATACCTGCCAATTTACTCTGTTTTGCGTAGAAGATCGCTGCCTTGCTTGATGAGATTCACAAGGGTAGTCTTGACTGACGATGGCATGTCGTTGTTTGCCTGCTTGGTCAGCTCAGAAATCATCACGAGAGCATTCTCACGGTCGATAGCAGCCGTAGGCTGAGCGCCCTTGTTGGCCTGAGCAGCCTCGGGACCCTGGAGCTGTAGCGACAGACCGTCGACAAGGGCCGTAGACTCGGCAATAGAAACATCCTCATCTGGGCTCTTGGCACCCCCGGCATCTTCAGTCTCTGTAGTTCCACCGGCATCTTCAGTCTCTGTAGTTCCACCAACCTCCTTGACCTCAGTAGCCTCTTCTATCTCCTCAATCTCTTTGGCCTCCTTGACTTCCTTCTTTTTCTTGATGCCGGTGATGGTTTCAGAAAGGGCATCCATGGCGGCATCGTTTTGAATGACTTGCTGGATGATCTGGGCACCATCGCTAGTCCGGCACATCAGGGCAAAAATAAACCAGCCCTCGCTGCGGAGAACAGGGAACTTGGATTGGCCAACAAGGAAGGAAAGAGGCTCAGAGATAATGCTGTGGGCGGTGTAGAAAGCGGCCCGGCTAGAATCAGACACGGTAGCAGTAGCCACCGAAGAGATTGGGGCCGTGTTTTCAGGCTTGGTGTTTGTAGCAGCTGTGGTAGAGCCAGATGTATGCAAAAGGCGGCAAATAGCAGCGACAGCACGAGCACCTTCCATCTTGGTGGGCTCTGCGTCGCTACGCTTGAATACCTCGACGAGACGATGAATATGGGTTTTGCCGTCAGCGTTGGCATTCTCGCTTTCTGTCCTGGACAGGTCGTACAGGCGAGTGAAGTTTTCCAGGCTCCCAGTAAGCAGGAGGCGTGTCAGTGAGACAGCAGCAAACTGCACTTGGGGATTAACGTCATACTCCCAAATGCGCGGAAGGACTTCGGGTGCTAGCAGGCCGGAGCTTCCAATCAAGTCTTTGTTTTGGGGAGGGACAGAGAGGTTCTTCAGGAAGGAAAGACAGGCGTGTAGCAGCTGCGAGTCAGTGATAGATTTGTCGGAAAGAAGCGCGATTAGCGGCTCGTGCATTTTGTTCTCCCCTGCCACCATTGCAGCCACGGTGACATCGCTTCGGGCTAGATTGCCTAGTGAGATGCAGGCAGCGGCTGCCAAGTTTGTAGGGCGGAGTGGCGAGATCCAGCTTTTCAGGGTCATGCACACTGCGCTTTCAAGCGGGAATTTTGCGGCAAATTCAGGAAGCGCTGTTATATCCGATATGGCGTTGAAAGACGCCCACCGGGTTTGTCTCAACTTTTCGGGCTCATCTGATTCTTCATCGGATGTGTCGGCCTCATATTTTGTATAGGCGACTTCAAAAACAGAAAGCAGAGTAGCCATGGCATTGGGTGTTTCTAGTATGCTGGAGTGGAAGCGAGAGGCGGCTAGATAAGACAGTGCAGTAGACGCAACGGAAATAAAATCGTCCAGGTCTCCCATCAGATCGGAGCGGAGGGCAAGTGATAGGAGAAGAGGTGGCAGAGTGGTGGGGGCCGACTCAGTCTCGGAATCTACACGGTATTAGCGGGCTACAAATATCTCGTTGCATTGGGCCCGGCATAGCATAAACGACATACCATGGGTAGTAAGAATGCCAAGAAGCCTAGAAATGAGATTGAATGAGGGCTCGGCATGGCTAGCCAAGGGGCCGCTGAGAACCGACGCAACGCTGGTGCTGAACTTGGCATCGGCTACGGCCTTTTGGGCGGGTTCTTTTTACCAAGGCCCGACGTCAGCATGAGTAGCTTGTGAGGAGAGAGGCAGAGATACTATACCGTAGTCAACGCAGACGTTGTATAGCACTGGCACGATGAACTTCATCACACTAGTGTCTGTAAACTGCGATGCCAGAGTAGGGATGAAGCCGCCATTCACAACGAGCGCCCTGTTGTCATCTAGTTAGAGCGGCAGTCAGTATACTCTATCGCGATACTTGATCTTGACATCCACTGCAACGGGTTTCTTGTACCTTGTTCAGCACACGCGTTTCCTGTCAAGCGCAGGATCTGGACTTTAAGGGCATGGGAGGTTTCTGGCTGGGCGAACTGGCCAAGCGCCAGCTCCAGAAAGCCGGATTTACCGGCAGGTTGACGCCATGAAGCTGTCGATGCGGTAGCCAGGGGGGCAACATTGTTAGTATCATGATTTTCTCACGCGAGGCATAACGGTAGTGAGTGAGTGATGCGAAGAGACATGGACGAGGCATAGTGTCGCCATCTATGAGCGCCAGGGACAGCGGCCGAAACAGCCCAAAGGCCAACATACGTTGTCTGCACGAGTCGGCAACCTTCTGTATTAATGCCGTGGCTAGAGCACCATTATTGCTTGACAGAGCCTCCTTGACTGAAGTCGACGCATCGGCTAGAACTTCTAGGCGTTTCTGGCAGGCTTCAGCATCAATTCCCACCGTCCAGGATTTGAGCGTGCTTTCGAGTTCTTCGACGGCTAGCATTGCGAAAGAAAGATAACAAAACAAGTCAGGAGACGAACTAATGTGAACAGGCGCGATGTCTGCAGTTTCTCTTGCGGTGAAGTTCGTGGGCCAGTTTTTACCCCACCGACTAACCCTAGCAAGGCACGGGGGTGTCGTGTCTTTGCTATGAACAGCGTGTCACGGAGATGCTGTGCTAGCGTTAGGGTTTAATGACTGGTTTTTCGCTAGCCCTGCTGCAAGCTAGCGTCGCTCAACAGAATCTCTTTAGTGCTGTATCACCATTGCCCAAGGACGACTTCATCTGAAAAGCAACGTCAGCCGATGTGTCGTTATACTTGGGCGTCATAAGACGGAGACACACTGGCATACTTTGCCCGTCACACCAACCAAACGATGGCTTAAATATGAGACACAGCGACGAGGGGGAAGATCCGAACGAGCCTACGAGCCTACGAGAGTCCGAGACTACGAACAATAAGAATACGCGAGGGCCAGCATGGGGCCCGACCGCGCGGTTTAATTCACTGCTTCGCGTTCTCGATGACGCCTGGGTGCGGAAAAGCGAACGGCAGCACGGCTGCTACTGGACTGCATATATGGAAAGGCTGGGGCTAAGTCCGTACCCTCGGGCAAACACCCATGGGAAATCCTTGGTGGCGCTGGTGAGCTCCTGATGCGTGAGGATGAACTCTTGCGAGGATCCACACCGGCTCACACTCTTAGCAGCCAGTCCCGTCTTATCCAGTCTGCAGCAGGTCTGGAGAGCGATATGCAAGGATGTGGCTCATGTGATTTGATGCGATGTGACATCACTTGGTGCCCGTTTTGAGTGGGAGGCAGGCAGAGAGAGGGGAGACTAACGAGGAGAGAGGAATGGAGGGGCAAGACTTAGATTCGCCTCAGAAAGTCTCCTTCTCCCCTTTGGGGGGCACAAGACCAGTTTTGGTATTAATTGCAGGGCGCCTCTTTGCTGCCTGCCTATTTACCAGGAAAACCTACACCTCCACCACCCACAGCTCATCTTCCTTTTGTTGTTCCCAGGCTTGCGAACTAAATTGTTGTTTTCCAAGGCCTGAATCTTTCCTCATCGCTTGCACTCTGGTCTCTTGCACTCTTGCACCCTGACACCTCTACTTTACTTCCCTCCATCTTGCCTCTTCCTCTTGCGTAATCAAAGGGTTCTTCAGCCTTCAAGATGGGTCGCCGTGACGACAACGATGAAGACCTAGCTTACGGCGAATCCTTTGAGGGTACAAAGCGCAAGACTCTCAAACAGGCCCTTCGTAATGTGGACGAAAAGGTGGGCGACTTAATACGCCGGGGCGATTCCAAGGACAAAAGGTCTGCGGCAAATGACGCACAGAATTCTAGACCTAGGGAACAAAGCCCCGATGGCCATGGGACGAGGAACCAGCGGTATTCCACGGACAATACCCGCCAGCGCTCACCGAGTCCTCACTACAGAAACAATTCTGGCCATCCTGACGAACGCGATAGGCCAGCCTTTAGGGGCCGCGAGAATACCCATGATATGCACGGGAGACTTCGCAAACCTTCGCAGCCTCCCCCGCCATTTATGGATGACCGCGGCCGTCGCCTCTCTCATTCGCCTCCGCGCTTCGTGGGATATCCCGATCGGCCCATTTCCCAATCGCCAGATCGTATCCGTTTGTACAGAAGCAACAGTGATCTTGGGCGGCAACAAAGCATGCCGTCGTCTCACGTTGAATTTGCACAGAGGGTAGACTCGCGGCCTCCTCCATCTCCATCCCGTTTCCGGAACCCAGAATTGGCCCATCGAGGAGACGCTCGTTCGCCAGACCCGTACGTCGACGAAATCGAGTTTTCCGACGACGCAAGATCACGTGTATACGCTGCTCTTCATAGCAACAGACACTATGACTATCCCGCGCACGATAGTAGACAGCGCCCCCGATCTCGCTCTTACTCCCGCTCCCCTCCACTGCCTCCTGCCCACCACCCTGCCTACCGACCTGCATCGCCTGGCCGCAGGCACTCAAATGTGTATCCTCATGCCGTCCCCTCACCCCCCTTGTCTTCGCGAGTTGGACCGTCATCTGTGCACCACAGCCCTAGTCCTTCTCCCTCGAGATATAGACGGGACGATTCTATGCCCAGGTATCGTCCGCCAGGTCATGTAGGTGGAATTCCTCATCCGCCACTGATACGGCACAGCTCCTCGTTTGACTCATTCAACAACTATCAACAATTGGACGCGCGTGCTCAGCGAGACCATATTCGCAAAAGAGAAGAAGAGCGCGAGAATAGTCGTCGAGACGAGGTGCCGCATCTGGCAGCCCCTCGCTCCGACAACTATCATTCCAAATTCAAGTCTCCTAGCGTGGTATTCTATGACAACAAGCCCACCATGTCCAAGCTGGACCTCCTCAACCAAAAACATGCTATTGTTGATCAGCAGACTTCGTTTCAATCTCGCCGGAGGCGGAATAGTAGCCCTGGCCGGCGTTTTGACTACGAACCCGATGTATATGGTCATGGCTATAGTAGTGATGAGGAGCGCAGCCGCTACTCAAGCCGTGATAGAATCGGTAGCTTTGACCACTACGCCGAAGACGATGGAGGGCTAAATGCTGAAGGGCGGAGGCGGCGGGCATCTAAACATGGCTACTCTGATCGCCATTCAAGCCCTGATTCGATGCTAAGAGTCGGGCGGGCTTCAGGGCGCAGAGAGGTCTTGAGGCGTGGCAAAACAAAGATGCCATTTAAATATACCGAAGAGCAGGCTATCCAGGATAAAGGCTATCCATACCATGTCAAGGTAAGCAAACGTGCACACCTGTCTTTCTTGTTGTTACTAGAGCTAACTGTTTTTCCAGGGTCATTCGTTTATCATTGAACATGCTCTTAAGCAGCCTCAGATTACTGAGTTGCTCACACTATCACAACAATACCGAGAGCATGGCGATGAGAAGAACAGTAAGATCCCCTCCTGTTAAACGTTCACAAGTCAGGAAACTGACCCTATCAGATGCTAACTCTGCCTAGATGGTCATGAAACTAAGTCTCGTTATCGAACCAAAGACGGCCATGTTGTCGAACGCAGGGACCGCGAAAGCTTCCATGAAGAAATCGTCTTCAGCCCTAGCCGTGAGCCGAAGCATCGATCTAAATCGAAGCATCGATCTGAATCGAAGCACCGCTCCGAATTGAAGCACCGCTCTGAATCAAAGCATCGCTCTGAATCAAAGCACCGCTCTGAATCAAAGCATCGCTCTGAATCAAAGCACCGCTCCGAGTCTAAGCATCGTCGTCGCCGTTCTTCATCGTCCGTCTCGTTGTCTCCTCCCCCCCAGCCCCTTCGTGTTTCATACCCAACGGCTGCTCCCATGCCGGTTGCAATCCGCCCTAATGCACGAATCGTGGATGCCGCCCCCCCAAGCCCATATGATATCGGCAACTCTGTGCTTCCGCTTGCAAACACCGTTGCGCCCCCAGTCGAAAACATGCCGCCATACACCGCCATTGCTCCACCGCTGACGCCAGTCTATGGGTCGAGTATTGGGCATACCTATACCGGCTCTGCACAGCCGGCCATCGATCCATCTATGGAAACTGCGGTCATGTACATGCCAAACCACGCTACCATGTCCATGATAACAGGCTCAATTGTTTCCTCGGATAGCTCGCGGTCGCGCTCACGCACTCGCTTACATTACCGGTCCAAGTCAAAGCACGGCACATCCCGACATCGGTCGCGGCATAAATCCCGGAATCGACACTCGGGCGCGCGCTCAAAGTCCCGGCATCGCCGTCATAGCGCGGGCGAAATGATGGTCTGGGCGGAGAGAGATAGCCATGGTCGACTGGTTGTGCATGAAGGTACTGTCCAGGAGGTTAAGGAGAAGCATGGGGGCACACGGATTGAATTGGACAGCAAGGGGAGACTAAGGGTCAGTCGCCCAAAGCATTAGGGAGACAAACACAGAGTATTGTCCGTCTCTCTCTGGCAGCGCGTATTGCATATATAGGCCTCTAGGGGAATACATGGATAGAATATATTGGTTGTATTGTGTCTATTGGGCGTTCTGGTGACTGGTGTGCGACACTGTCTCTCATCCATGGAGACATAATAAATAGCCAGCCCTCTCTAAAACAAGCCATCAAGGCCCGAAGTAGTGAGGAGGAAGAAAAGGCCTCCAGCCAAGCCTACTTGGCAACCACCACTGGACAGGCTGACTGTTACTATCTAGACAGCCAGACGAAGCAAGCGAGTGAGAGTGGTGGTCGCAGAGCAGGACAGGGCTGTTGGGACAATAGGTTAGCCTTCCCTAAAGAAGCGCAGGAAGAGGAGAAAAACAAAAGGGACCAAGATAGAAGATGGAGGCGAAGATCAAGACGGGAATGCGTTGGATTCTGGCGAGCCTGCTACATCCACTGTCTTGGTTCTCTCTGTTTTCTTCTCTTTGTGGTTTCCCTTCCTGGCTTATAAAAGGAACCTTTCCATGTGAATCTGCAAGACGTTAGTAAAGAGCGGATCTCTGTCAGTTGTGTTTAGCGAAGTTGTCGATTTGTCACTCATAGAAAAGAGATAATGGGAGAGAGAAAGGGAAGTAAACGGCCGCTGGTTTGATGAGCGCGCGAAAAGAAAAAGACGAAACAGTCAATATATGAAGTTTTCCATTTGCAGCAAAAGAAGGAAAGAAAAAGAAAGAAAAAGGGAGAATCCCCGGCCTTCCCTAGTGTTCGTGCTTCTGCCTCATATTTCTGCGCGAGAACATGTGCAGCTTTTTTTTTTGGGAGGGTTGTTTTATTTCTCCTTGAGGCATAACAAGAGCCTCGGTCTCAAAAGCTGCGAGTCAGTAGCAAGAGACCAGGGCAGTGTTCTTTCTGCCTGTGAGTCTGGGGACAGTCCCATCTCGGGAAGAAAACAAGGAAGAGTCTCAAAAGAGCCTTGCTAGAATCTCTGGACAAGAAAGAGAGATAAAAGGGAACGTGAATGGCCAGAAACCCTCCCTTCTGCTGGGTTAATAAGAGATAACAAAGAAAAAGAAAAAAAAGAACCTGTCGGTCATACAGGAAACAACAAACATAGTCCAAGGCGGACGAGAGCATAGGCGTACGCGCGCCTGCACGTGGTGGCTTGTCCACAGTTATCTGCCCTCTGACAAGAATAAGAGCACGAGCACGAGCACGAGATTGACACACGGCGCTAGCGAATCTCATGTTTCTCGTCTCAATGGCCGTGAGGGACACAGTATACCAAAAAGCACGCCAGACTGACAAGCATCGCCGCGCTTCGTAGCCTGCAGAGTAGATACACAGGCAAATACACAGGTGTGCATGCATGCTTGTGCTTGTTTGTGCATCTATCTGTGCCAAAACTCCTCCATATATCCAACCCCTCCGTTCCCCCTTCCTTTCCCCCCCCCCTCAATAAAGACACAAGGCTCAGCCGCAAGGCAAATAAGAGCTTGTCGCGGAAAAGACGTGCGCGTGGGCCGTAGACAACAGCTAAGCCATGCAAGCAAGTTCTTCCTCTTTTATGCGCCGCCTCCCATACCCGATACAGCAAATAACAAGAAATCAAGTTTCCAGTTGACAAGAAAAAAGACAGAAAAAAGAAGGAAAACGCCGTAGACGCCAAGGCTTGATAAAGCGCAAGAAAGAAAAGGGGATCGATAGTAAGCAGAACAGCAGAGGGTATCAATGACATGGCTATATGTGTCATGTCTACTTCTCTTTGTCAAATCC
>NETT01000172.1:29950-44052 GCA_003449175.1 Ceratocystis smalleyi
TGCGGTCTCTTCTCCTATCGCCCTTCCTCTCTCCGCGCCGCCCGCCCTTCCAAGAGCGCGATTGGGACTGCGACGGCGGAGGCGGCGGCGGCTTATGTGACGGCGGTGGTGGGTATGGTCTGGCGGGAAGAGATGAGCCACTTCTAGAGCTATTGCTGTACCCATTGTCGTTGCCACTGTTACGCATGGCCCTGGTAGTCATGTTGTGGTAGGTCTCTTCGAGGATCTGACGCTGGTCGTCGAAGTGTGCATAGTTGCCACCAAGAATGGGCTCTAAAAGACTCTTGATGTTCTTGGTCTTCTTCTCGGCGGCTTCCAAGCGCTCTTGCATGGTATGATAGGCGGCAGAGAAACAGCTAGCAATTTCCGAGAATCTGGATGAACCGCCAGAAATGTCGTTTGAAACGTTGTTAGGATCAATTACAGAAAGGCGATCAGTGCTCTTGTAAACAAGAGACTGGACATGGGTCTAGTGACGGTTAGCATCAGACATGACGGTTGCATGGAGCTTGCTGACTTACCTTGGGCACGTAGGCAGGAGGATTCAGCTGGATGGCAACCTTGGTGTAATCAAAGTTGTTTCCGTATAGGTTGAAGAACTCCATGAGAAGCTCGCCAATGTGCTCATCCGTGGCCATGTTAAGATTCTGGATGGCAGGGTCTAGTTGTAACATGCTCACAACGAGACAGCACACTGAAAAGCCACCAATGCCGCCACTGACAGGCTCGTTTAGAGCTCGAATGGCAACAAAGTTCTTGATCAATGTAACTAGCTTTGGCATGATAGGAAACTGGTCACGCCATTGCTTGAACGTTGCGATTGCATCTACGCCACTCAAATTCTCGAATGAGACATCGACACGAAGATTCGTTTGGCGGTCTACGTACTTGACAATAGGCACCTTGGCACTTAGAATCATCTGGATAGAGTCGGGCATGCTCAGCTGGTTGTTCACCAAAAAAGCGCGGAACTTGTACATGAAAGACTTTGACCGGGGCTGAGCAGGACCCCCCTGGAAATGCCGGCGTGAGACGAGCACAAGATCCATATCTGAGGTTGGTAGATAGAGGCCAGACATGAAAGATCCAAAGCAACAGACCTCGCAGTCGGCAAGGGCATAGTTGCGCTTGATTCCGGCCTTGAGGCGGTCAATTAGATCCTGACGAACAGCCTCTTCTGACTGTCTAGGCTCGATGTAGCTGTGGAAATCGCGCACCTCCTGGCTCAGCCTCTCTGTGATATCAATGTCGCCATCCGCAGGCTTCAGCCAGGGCGTGAAGAGCTTTTGGCCAGGAGCAAGCGCCCATTCACCGTATAATGAGTTGAGAATGGCCATGCCACGGGCGTTTCTAGCCTTGCTGCGGGGCGCCGGCTTGATAATGTCATTTGCAGTGCGTTTCCGCGAACCCATGTCATTTGTGGGAGTGGTAGGAGCAGAAATATTAGTCCAGGTGCCATCACCAGGACTGCTGGGAACAGCCTGGGCGTTGTTATTCTCTGCGTCGCTGTCCTCGAAGAAGATCAACTCATCTAGCTCGTTGGCCTGGGCCGATTTGTCTTCCTCAATACGACCCTTGCGGATAAGTTTGACAAGATCCTTGGGCTTTGCGTGGTTATTTTCGGGCTGGGGGATAGCAGTATAGGGGTTGGGGTTTGACCAGCGAGGGAGAGCCGGCGCATCCTTGGCCTCGGCAGAATTCATGTTGGCACTATCTACACAGTTCTTGTTGGCCTCGGTTGAAGCATCAGACGAGGACTCGTTGGGGCGCTTGCGCTTGGCTGCAGGTTCTTCCAGACCATCCGATGCAGCGTCAGCGTTGGCATCAGTGCTGGCATCAGCGACGGCACCAGAGTCCTGTCTCTTCTTTTTGTTGGCGCTTTGCTCAGTGCCTGGTTCAGAATCACTGTCGGACATTTCCATTTCTAGCTCAGAGTCATCGGAGATTTCATCCTGGGCTTTGTATCGCACGCCATCCTTGGAGTCGCGCAGATTAATGGGGGGCGCAGAGCTATCGAGCGTCAACATGGGCCGTTCTAATGCGTTGAAGCGCTGCCATGTGGGACGGCCTCCTCGGCCACCAGCAAAGGAGCCGCGACCACGTGGTCTCCAGGTGTCTCTACCGCCGTTTCTCGGGCCATCACGATTTCTATGGCGTGGCGGGGCGTTGGACCCTTCGAATTCCGAAGCGCGATCGTGGAAGATCTTGTGGCCACCGCCGGGCGCAGGCATGCTAAACGTGAAGTCGCTCTGGGGTGGACGGAAGCTGTCTTGGCGGTTGTCGCCTTTGGACGAGTTTTTGTGGGAGTTGCGGCGGTCGCTGTTGCGAGGCCCAGATGGCGGGCGAGCAGGAAGGGTCGGATGGCCAGCGCTACTACTGTTGTTGCTGCTGGCCTTGTCGCTGTTTTGGCGTCGGCTGCCACTGCCGCCCCCTGACGACCGGTTCTTACGGCTAGGCATTTTGCGGGCGCTATGGAGAGGGGGAAAAACGGATAAATACACGTGGTATTCTAGTGCGATGAAGGAAAAGAAACAGTGCCCATACGGTAGACACGACGAATGGCCTGTTTGATAGTTGTATAAGGTTGATAGAGATAGAGCCAGGACTCGATCAACATACTAACCTACGTACGGCTTGAATTTTTCAGCGACAAGATATGATTGGCTTGCTGGCTCGCGCAAGGCTACTTGCTTATCGATTACAGGATTAGTCAGAATAGCGCGAAGGTCGGGGTCACGTGCTTAGGGTCGAAGCGCCACATTGCAAAAGAGTCGCCACAGCCTGGTGGAGCTGGACAGGCCAGACCCAAGCCCCCACAAGACTGGCATGAAGCTGAAATTTAACGGCTTTTGTGCTCACAAAAAGCGACCTACTTCTAGGATAGGCAGCTTCGAAATACCTCACGACCCACATTTCCAATGACAAATTGCCATTTCCCAACACACCTGGGTTTCCTGAAATGGACCACGAAACTCTTGCTCCTTCACCTCCTTATTCTGCAGGTAAATGCAAGTGCAAATGCAAATGCACAAGAAATACAAATTCAAAGGTTCTGTCCGACGTTCGTCCTGCCTGGCTTTTTGTCAGTTGAAGGAATCTGTTTAGATTCGCTTTGGTTTTGTGCAAGCTGCGCAAAGCGAGACGACAAAGCTTTAGCATACATGGCCTTGAAGCTCTCTTCGGGCACTTTCGTCTGCTCGCTTAATTTTTTTTTTCTGCAATAAGCTTTGGTCGCGATAAGTAGAAGCAAGTACGTGCTTGCCTTGACTCTATTGGCTCGTATGCAGCACAGCACGCACCGGAAAATCAGCAAATGGCTTGATTGCTCTTATCTAAGCGCAGGTGGATGTGGTGGGGGGCGGGGACGCGGGTACATGCAACAACGGACCCTGTGAGGTGTCCCTGTGCAGTTTTGGAAGTTGTTCAACCTCGGGGCATCTCTCGCCTTTGGCTGGCTGGCTGGCTGGCTAGCTGGAGGGAGAGAGGGAGATGGAGACATCCACAAGAAGAAATGGAAGAGACAAGGTCAAGATGCACATCGAATGGTTCTGCGCACCCCCTTTCTAAGAAACCGAGGCTGCGTGTATCATGTGAGGCTCAACGCCTCTCCTCGTCGATTATTATCACCAGTTGGAACTTGGCATTGTTGCCCAAGCTGAACCTTCATGCATCAGCTGCTGCGAGTAGGCTGCTTGTGGGTAGCGGGTTGCATTGTGTAGGTTTAGGGTGTAGGCGAGTGTAGCGACGGGTGTAGATGTAAGTAGGCAAGTAAGTATGTGAAGAGTAGGGATCGCATCGAACCCTGGAAACAAGTTCAGGACATGCATAACATGGATATGTACATGTACATGTACATATACATATACAGGAATGGCCTATTTTCGCAGTTAGGCTAAGTGTGAAAGCCGGAGTCTCGTGAGTCTTTGTGAGGTGGCATGTCATGGAGCAAATGAGGAGCTGCGGTTGTAGAGTGCATGTACGAAGCAATGGTTGCATGAGGTCCATCCTCACGGGCTCAGCTTCTATGCTTGGATCTTCCTTGTCCCTCTTCGGTCTTGTTGATTTGGAACAGGCCATCTTTTGGTGTTTCGGGTTGTTCTGTTGAGACCGGTGCACAGTGTGTTCCTCGCCGGATGGGACAATTTTGGATGATTTTTTAGTTTGGGGTGTATTTGTTTTTTTTTTCTCGGGTTCTTTTTTTCTTTTCTTTTTTTCTCGGGTTCTTTTTTATTATATATATATATATATATCCTTTTTTACTGCTTTATTGGCACGGTATGCATATTGCCAGAGCCTGACTGCACAGCCAAGAATCGTTAGGCGGCGGCTAAGCAGGGATTGTTGGGATTGTGCAGTTTGCAGTTTGTAGCTTGCATGAGATGAGCGAATGGGTTACCCAAATCGATCAAGGCAAATGTGAGGGGACTTACATGACGGTAGTAAGGCGGCAGGTGTGTGTGTGTGGCATATGTAGTGTGTGGTAGTGGTATGCTACTTACGAGGCTGGTAACATGGAAGGGGATGGCAACTTAATAACAAGTTGGTAGGCAATAAGACAAGGCGCGCCGCTTTAGCTTGAGCCTAGTGAGCAAGCTGAGGGCGAGCACCGAGTAATGTTCGGAGGAGGCCAAGGACCAACGTAGGCTACATGGCATGGCGCATGTCCTTGGATGTAGCGGTTGGCAGATATCATACAACATGGCAAAATGCAGTCGAGCAAATCAGCCAGAATCCCAAGTTGCATGAATGACATCATCAGTTGTCCTGGCTGCCTGGCTAGCTGTCCAGTCGGGTCTGGCTCTCTCGCTGTCTAGCTGTCTCACTGTCGGGCTGATGGGCTGTCTGTCTAGCTAGCTGACCTTGCATTGATGTGAAAAGGGGGGGGGAGGGGGGGTTTGGTGAAACAGCATCAAAGACAACAAGGGCCAGCCCAAGCCATCGAGTAAGCCCCGGCCAAATGTGCAGCCGGTCTTCAGTTCCAAGCCTGCTTTTCTCAAGCCTTGAAATGCCAGGTTCGGCAAAACGAAAAGAGAAAAAAGCAACCATAGCTCTAGCCCGGCGTCCTCGTAGCGGCTGGTTCCGGGATTGATGTCGAAACTGGCTGTTTTGCTGGGCTGGTACCACCCTTTCGCACTCCTGGGTGACAGATTTTCTAGACCATGACAGAACTTGAGCGACAAAAAGGAGATGAAGGAGTATTGGATGCGTGTGTACGAACTGCAAGCTGCAAGCTAGGTATGTGAAGGAAATCCCTCGGAAAACAGGCAGATTAGGGTTTTTAGTGAGGGAGGGGGGGATGAGGGGCTGTCCATTCGGCCTTGGGTAGATCGTACCTCTCTCTGGTAGCGTTGCTAAAGGGTTCATACGCTTGCTTGTAGCACCCGTCTCTGGGTTACCTTTGGTTGCCACTATGATAGCATGATGAAAAGGCCGAGATCAGCTCATTTCGAGGGACTTCCACCACCTCGGATCTCCTGGTCTCTTAGCCCAACTGGGTAAAGCGAAGCAAAAGGAAGCACCACAGGAAGGCGCTGAAGCTCCAGGCTAAGCCAAGTTCGAGCAGGAGCAGGACCTGAACTTTAGGCGATGTGCCAATTCGAGTTGCAGGTGCAGATGTAGGAAGCAGGGAGGCAGATAGTGCTGGCACTAAGAAGGTGCAAGTTAGGGAGGACGTTGGAGTTGGGGAAAGACAAACCCAAAGGAGCGACATTATAGACAGGGTTCGGATCTTGTGCAGGAAGAAGGATGGGGAGGGGAGGGGTGTGTGTGTAAGTACGTGTGTGCTTGTGTGTGCGTGTGGTGTGGCGTGTGGCGTGGCAGAGGGTTTCTGTTGATCGTCACGTTGCTTGTCTCTTTTCGATGTTATACGGGCAAACAGGGAATGAAGAGATGTTTGTCATAGCACAGATTAATGTGCAGAAGGCCGCGAAAACCGACGGCGTCAGCAGCGGCGGTCATGGGTGGCGTGTATGGAATGGTGCAAGGCCATGGGGTAGTCCAATCCGAGCCCATGTCCTTGGCTTTCTGACCTCCGCCCCCCCCCCCCCGGTCATTAGCATGAACAGTACAGATCCAGGCGAAGGGACATGGCAGAGTTGGTTTGATATGGGAGGGGTTTATGTGGCGGGCTGTATGGGCTATCTGGGTTATATGGGGCTTGGCTTATGTTTCCGTATGTATGTGCAAGGAGAGACAGAGAAGGGGGGCGCAAGAAGGGACGTCTAGAGAATATAAACACAGGTGAAAGGCCGCCGGCCTGCAGCGTGGCTAGAGTCTTTTGCAGTTGGTCGAAGCGAGCAGGCGACCAGCAGAGAGCAGGCAGTAGACAGCAGCCAGCAGCCAGCAGACAGCAGACAGCAGCCAAGGGGCGCAGAAACAGGAGGGCGGACAGAAACGGAGACGCAAGTATGCAGATATGTAGATACGGAGACGTAGATACAAAACAGACACGACAGACACAGCAGATTCAACGGCGCAAAGGAACGGAGCT
The DNA here is from genome assembly GCA_003449175.1 of Ceratocystis smalleyi. Classification (NCBI taxonomy): domain Eukaryota; kingdom Fungi; phylum Ascomycota; class Sordariomycetes; order Microascales; family Ceratocystidaceae; genus Ceratocystis; species Ceratocystis smalleyi. The sequence goes on from NETT01000172.1 coordinate 36,441, forward strand.
GAAGTTCCGGGTGAGAGCGAAAAAAAAGAAAAAACAAAGCAAGCACGGAAAAAGAATCTTGGAGCGGAAAAACAACGGCGTAAAGCCGCGGTTGTTCGTCGCCCCCCCCCCATGGCGAGGGGGCTGCAACCAGACCATAACCCCAGGCTGGGCTAGGGTAGCACATACAATGGGAGACCATAGATCATTCTGGACTATAGAAGAATCGCAGAAAGGGCTATCTCCTTTCTCGTGCTGGTACTCGCTCCTATGTAGTCTCGACATGCTAGCGGCTACTGGCATACTTTGCAAACTTGCCGCTTTAAAGATGCCTTGGTGTTTCCACGCTTACATAAATGTCCCCCCTCCTTTGCCAATCCTGGACTAAGTCGTAAAAGCCAATACGAAATTAGGCCTGGCTGCTCTCAATGTGCCATGTCGGGGATCAGAACTAATTGTCGCTGCTACAGACGGGAGGGGAGGAGGGAGAGGGGAGGGAAAGAAGAGAGGAGAAAGGGGAGAAGAGAGACGGAGACGATGCAGGTGATGGCCACAGGGAGGGCCAGAGAACCGCCCCAGACGGTGTGTGTACGTGCTGTTTACGGACAGCTACCGCGTCCGGGCAGGTGAGCCCGCGTGTATGCGTGTGGTGTGATGGAGGAGAGACGAAGCGTGCCAGCAAGAAGGCGGGCATACGAGTAGGCGCAGAGATAGAAACGCAGACATACGTGTGCACTTTTACGCACATATTCTCATGTTCTCACGTTCTCACGTTCTCATGTTCTCATACTCTCGTACTCTCATACTCTCCTACTCTCAAGCTCCCATGCTCCCATGGCCCCATGGCCCCATGGCCCCATGCTCTCATGCTCTCATACTCTCATATTCTTTCTTCTACACTCCTACACTATAAAATAAACATTTGACGGGTCTCTCGGTCTTGCCCCCCCTCCCTGTCTGCGTCCACGCCCACCGTGCGCACGGCAATTAAATAAGACGGTAAATTTACTTGTCTGTTGACGACACACAATGCTCCAAGAACAAGCCCAACGGCAAAGGGCACTAGTAGCCGGGCTCGGCGTCTTCGTTCTTGGCCCTTTGCATTGGTACTTTTCTTTGGCTTGCCCTGTCCTGCGCTGCCCATTCATGCTTCCCGGCAAAAGCTGTACAATATCTGCGTACTTCTGCTTCTTCACCGCTTGACGCTTGACCCTGGCAGCCGTTGAGCGGACCGCCCTTTTTGGGTTCTTTTTTATTATTAAGAGTTTTCAGCATTTTGTAAATTCCCAAAAATTCCCTTCTTTTAATTTTCTTTTCCTCATTCTTCATTCTTTCTGGCGTCTTCTGCCTCTTTCAGGAGAGAGGGCCGTGCTTACATGGTACACGCGTGCTACTGTGTCTGCCAGGTGCGGTAGGCATATATATATATATACATGTATATACACATACATATACTTATATCCGGTATATGCCCTCTGCACACATACGCAGCACATGGGCTGGCTGTACCCTAGCCATCAGTAGAGCAGGACGAGCTGGTTGAGCGTTTCTTTATCGGGAAATATTCGAAGTACAAGTCATATTTTCGCTTTTTCGCTTTTCCTCTCCTCCTCCTTCTCCGGAGAAACGCTGCCTTGAAAGCCGCCGCAAGACGTCGTGTCCTGGCTATAAAGGCTGCTGCTCTCATGCATGAAACTAGGCTAAGCTGGCCGACGGTAGAGAAGATAGCGGCAAGATTGGTGACAGGACAAGAGAGCAGACTCCTCCTCGTGATCGGCAGCAGTCCTTGTATCCCTCTTTCTTGCTCTTTAATTCGCTTATTTTACTGTGCTTGTTATACGCCCCCTCACCCCCCTCGTCGTCTCGTCTCATCTCCATATTCTTGCTGACCTTGTCTCTTGTTCTCTCTATCCTGGCTCTTTTTTTTCTACTTTTTTCTTCTTTCTCTTCCCGAACCTGCTTGGAAATACCTTTGGTGCTCCGGTCCCTTGGGCCTCTCATTTCCTTTTCTTTTTTGTCAACAAACTTTGGTGGTTGCAAAAAACAAGAATAACAACAACAGGGCTGTGGCTGTTGGTGGTGTAAGTCAACCCACCCCCCTCCCTCTCTTGGGCTATCACATAGCTGAAAAGATCAGAAACCAGATCTTAGAAAAAAAATAAGAAAAATAAAAAAACAAAAAGTCCAGAAGACGTTTAGACCCAAAGTCTGTCCATTGATGATCCCCCGGAAAATACAAGACAAGCCCTTGGACCCAGTGGGCAGCTGGGTCTGCTGTCCATACTGGTGTATACACACACATACGTACATACATACATACACACATATATATATAAGGATACCACTCCCCGGCAGTACTTGATTTCCCTCGCACTTCATATAAGGGACCACCCACTAGACAGCCCGACTAAAACCTGGTCACTCACGCACTAAAGACACAACCTGTCCATCTAGTCTGAGCTTTGGTCAAGTGCTGCGCTGCCTTGCTTACTCGGCTCGGCAACGTGATCTTTGTCTGCTCATTGAGGCTCATGACATCATTTGTCTGCAACACACCAACGCACTCACGCTTTTCTCTTTCTTTCCTCTCCCCTGCTTTTCTCCCTCTTCTCCTCTTCTCTCTGCACCATGGCAAACCCGCCCCGATACGGCCCTGGCCACGACCGCTGTCTATCCTCGTCTTCTCCCTCGCAATGCACCCACTCCGGCTCTTCCTCGCCCGTGTCTCTTGCATCTCCCAGCCAGAGTGAGCAGTACCAGCCCCCCTTGTCATGGCAGCACCCAGAACCCCATCAGCACTCTCATCACCCACAGCCGCAACAACAGCCGCAACAACAACTACAACCCCAACCCCAATACCAGCACCAGCACCCGCACCCGCACCCCCATCACTCGCAGTACTACGAACGCCGCCCCATGGGCCCCTACTCGCCCCCACCCCTCTCTGCACGCTCCAGCTCCAGTAGTCTGCGACCATCTGCGTCAGTCGACAAGCACAGCCACTACGGCCATCTTGACTCGTGCGATGTCTGCTTCGACGACAACTTCAAGTGCGACCGTCGAAAGCCACAGTGCAGCCGCTGCGTCTCGCTTAGTTTCGCATGCCACTACAACCAGCGGCCGCTCAGTCTGCATCGTCTCCAGGGCGCCAATGTCCAGCAACGTTCCCGGCAGCCCCAGCACTCCCAGCACTCCCAGCCCCAACCCAATCTCCTGGGCAGTCCCCTGGAAGAATCCGCCATGCTTGCTGAGATCAACAACGACCTCTATGCCTCGCTGGTCCATGCCGGGCTTATAAGCCACGAAAGCATGCTCACTACCGCCACTTCTGGCGAGCGGCGCTCGCAGGTTGACGAAGTGAGCCAGCTACTTGGGGACGCTATGCACGCACGAAACGACGACTCCAGCAGCATCAGTTGGCCTGCGCTTCTCCAGTCTGCCGAGGCCGTCGTTGAAGAGGCCAAACGCCACCCCCCGCAGACCGACGTGCTGAAGCAGTATGCATGTCCGCCGGAAATCATTGAAAGCTGGAACCATCTGGAGCGCGTGTGCTCACCCAATGACCCGTGCGAGGACAAGATCCAGAAGGTCATGCCTCGCCTATCGCATATGTATAGCGGCATTGATGGAGATGCCAGAGACAATGATGCTATTTACCGCGAGAGCCGCGAGACTAAGTCATGGTTCCTTGAGGAAATGAAGATCATTATGATGTGCACCTGTTCTAACCGTGCCAAGGTCGCATGCCGCATCATTATTGCATGCTTGTCGCTCCTAACCGTATATCACGTGAACATTATGGGGTTGAACGGTCGCCATCCATCTAGCGCCACGCCGACTCACTCTGCTGACGGCCATATGTCTGCCCCGACTGTACCTGCACCAGGGGCTGGCTTTGTGCCCAGCCAACGCAGGGCGTTGGCGTTCTCAACCATAGTGCTGCCCCCGCTGCCCACACAGGGCACCTCGCGTGTCAACGCTCTGTCCACGTATGCAGCGCTTAACCAGCATCTAGACACGCTGCCTGACGTGGCCTTGCCGCCAGCTACCAGGCCTATATCACCTGAAGCTAGTAGCAGCGCCCGCTTTGCACCGCTTTCGAACTCGCCTGTTGGCAGTCCGCCACGGTCACATGACAGGCTTGCCGCAGCACCACCTCGAAAGCTGTTCGATGGCTTCAACTATCCCAACCCGCATAACCAAAACCACATATTTCCTAGCTATGAGGCGAGTCGCCGCCACGTAGTTGGCGATGTACGACTGCTGGCAGAGCTGTTTGGGTCCATTCGGTTCATCAATCAGGTCATCACAAGATACGAAGGGGCCTCGTCACACATAGAGATCCCTGGCCATCGCACAGGGTATGATAAGGCTGGGCTGGAGGCTGCAACACGCGGGATGTCGGTTGAGCTTAAGGATAAGCTTATCCAGGTGCTACAGGATGTTGCGTGCTTGAGATACCCAACTTGACGACTGTTTGCGTTTTCTTTTTTGTGTGCCTATGAGATATGGGCCTGGTGCGTGAATGGGGGATTGAGACACGAGTGCATGAGTACATGATTACACGAACATATATGGGTAGTGAGATAGATGAATCAATGAATGGATGAATATACTGCCACATCGGCGGACTAAACAGTGAGTGTGCGAGAAATAATAACAAAGTGCCTCAATGTCTGGTCAGCCTGTCCTGTCCTTGGTATGTGCCATGTAGAAGCCACCAACTCCAGCTCTACCTGGCCTTCCTCGCATGGCTTGAAACCCCCCAAAGGGCTATTACAAATCCTCATGGAAACGACGCTGCATCATTGTTCTTAGGAGCAAGAGAACAGCATTTCTTGGCCTTCTACTCTGGAAGGCTAATTCCGCGGGGCGCTCAGGTCCGCCCTCAGCTGCCAGGCTCGCCATTGTCTAGCTGTGGCTTTTCCCTTGGCCTTGCTGACAGAGGAGGGCGGGGCCAGTAGCACTTGACTATGCATAGTTTATACCCTTCGGAAGCCTGCCAGGTGGGGATCATATCTTTCGTATTTGTAATCAAAACTCGACGTTACAGCGCAAGGATTCCTCGCTTTCAAGTGTTAGGCCGACGGACATTGAGAAGCGGCTGGTGGTAAGATCTGTCTTACCAAAGTACTTGAGATGCCAATAGTAAGCCTCCTGAGGTGGAATAACAGTTGATAGCACTGGCCGTCCCAAGATGTATAATTGGCAGCGACCACTGCACTTTGCTGCCTATCTCGCTATTCCTGCTTCAACCTCCCATCGTCTTCTTCACAACATCCCAATCTCGGATTTAACTTCACAACCTCGGTTATCCCAACTCATCAACCGTCCAATTGCTCAAAATGTCACCCGTATGGCTGATCACCGGCGCTTCCAAGGGCCTGGGCTTCACTCTGGTCAACAAGGCTCTCGACTCTGGTCACCGTGTCATCGCCGTCATCCGTAACAAGAGTTCTAACGCCGAGGCCGTGGCTACCATTGAGGGCAAGGGTGGCAAGGTCGTGGAGCTAGACATGAGTTCTTCTCAGGACACAATCATCACTGCCATCCGTGAGGCTGAGAATATCTTTGGCACCATTGATATCTTGGTTAACAACGCCGGGCAAGGTGTGCTCGCCCCGCTTGAAAACGTCAGGTATGTACATACTGCTAGCATGCATGGCCTTTCACGCCATAAGGCATTACGCTAACTACCCCGCTACAACAACAGCGAAAAGGACGTGCACAGGCTTATGGCTGTTAATTTATATGGCCCCATGTACGCCATGCAAGCCGTAATCCCCGGCATGCGTGCCCGCAAATCCGGCCTTATTATCAACGTGTCCAGCATGATGGGGCTATCGGGCTTTCCTGGAAGCTCGCTTTACTCTGCCACCAAGTTTGCACTAGAGGGCGCGACAGAATCTATCAGCAAAGAGCTTGCGGCCTTTGAAATTGAGGCCATGTGCGTCGAGCCTGGCGGTTTCGCAACTGCCATGATCGCCCGCACCGAGACCTTGTATTCTGCCCCGTACAAGGGCACCGATGCAGGTAATTTGATAGACATGGTGGCCGCTGGGGTCGACAAGTCTAAACTGGGCGACCCGGAAAAGGCCGTTGCTAAGATGTTTGAGTATGCCACGCGCCAGGGGGCTGCCGGGGCTCTCAGGGGCAAGACGAACAGACTGATGCTGGGAGTCGATTGTATCGAGTGTATGGAGCAGAAGGTTAAGCAGATGAGCTTGGAATTTGAACTGAGCAAGCCCATTGGCGTCACGACTGGCTTCGACTCTTGAGCACTAGTATCCGGGTAGCGAGTCATGCCATTCTGAGGGGAAGGGCATTTACGTTGTAGCTAAACGGCATTGGCTATGTGAGGACTAGAGGCAATAGAACCTCCAATCTTTCGTTCTTGGCATTTGGAGCCTAATGCGTTTAACGCCGGCAGGGGACTTCCTGCACCATTATGGTACCATTGCTTACAAATTGAATGTTCAGCTATTCACTAGATGATTATAAATCAACGTTGCTGTTGCTGTTGTTGTTGTTGTATTGTTCTACGTCTCCCTATTGCTATTTCGTCGACATATAGCTGCATACTCTAGGTAGGGGGATAGCTGGGTGATACCATCCATCCTTCAGTACAGCTTTCAGGCTTTGAGCAGAAGCACGTTTGCCTAGGCCTAGGTTTCGAGCGTCTCTTGTGGCTTTAACTTCGGACGCCAGGGCCAGGGCCAGGGGTGTTCGCCGACCAGCGTGCGGGGTTCCAGGGGTTGGATACCTAGAGTTTCTGGGTTGCAATGCCTCCCCTCCCCTCTCACTCACTCCCATTCTCGTCGTCTCCTCCCTCGCCGTTGTCCACCCGCCTCTGGACTTGGCTGAGTCAATCTAGGCTGCCCTTCTTGCGAACGCCCTCCAATAGATTGCGCTGGGTGGCAGTGACCTGCATCTGCGCGATTTGTACTCGCCTTCCTCCTGTAGTCGCCAGATGCAAAATGAAGAGAAAATAAAACACAGAAACCAAACAAAGAAAGTAGAGATGCATGGGAAACCGTGCCGACCCCGAAAAACAAAACCTAAACGCCCTCCATTTAGGGTCTGATTTTTGTGCTAGGTACTTGCACGACTTGTCTTCTCCGAGGAGTTCCTTCACCAACCTCCTAGTCAGTCTTGTCGTGTTTCCCATGCATTCCCAAGGGTGGCCAAAGTACTTTGGCTTGCCACAGTTCGGTACTCGGCACTCTGTCTCGGCGTCTCGATGTTCACCTAGAGTGGTGGAGTAACTTCAGTCGCAGCCTTGACTGCGCTGAGGGCTGCGATTACTTCCGCGTCCGTCAGTTCCCTGTGTTTCCCGCAGGCACCAGAGCCTTGTGCTAGCGTCTTACCCCCATGGTAGACAGCGCAGCCGCCTTCAGTGTCTCCGTTGCTGTTTCGTGAGCCGAGCCATCCGAATAGACCCAGGTTGTGTCCTGAGATTCCTTCTCGAGCAGGTCGAGATGGGCCTTGGCCGCCTTTTCCTTGCTTACCTTCTCCGCGAGTGGGTCGGTATGATTGATTTGATTTGATTTGAATATATTTTACGTCTACTGGAATCACTGATCAAACGACGCCGGATTGATTACCGGACAGAATTAACCCTCCGCAAGGCTGG
>NETT01000173.1:6983-37826 GCA_003449175.1 Ceratocystis smalleyi
CCCCCCCCCCCCCAAACTCGGTTCTGTGTCTTTCACTAGTCATGGCACCTCTTCAGTTTGCTTACCGGACCCAAAAGACGGTCAACGTCTTCGACGCCGCCCCCAATTATCAGCAAAATGACGGCTTTGCCAGGTATGAAGGCTCTTCCCGGTGCTGTGCTTATTCTCCTTGTAGCCGCTTCTTTGCCTGGTCCTCCAACGAGGTCGTCAGCGTTCATGATACCTCGTCGGGCAAAGTCGTATTTGTGCTGCCCATCCCTAGTGTAATCGAGCTAGGATTTTCGCCGAAAGGCACTTTCCTGATTACTCTGGAACGTCCCGGAAAGGACGAAGCCGGCGATGCCACCAAGAATCTCAAAATTTGGCGTACTGCTGCGGAAGATGACAAACAGCAGCCCATTGGCCGCTTTGTGCAAAAGTCTCATTCCGAATTCAATCTGCAGTACACCGATGATGAGAAGTACTGTGCTCGCTTGGTGACCAATGAGGTGCAGTTCTACCTCAGCGGCGATCTGTCTACTGTTTCGCAAAAGCTGCGTGTTGAAGGCGTGTCCCAGTTTGCTCTATCGCCCGGTGCTTCACACTCTATTGCCGTGTTTGTTCCCGAGCGCAAGGTAAGGCTGATATTTCTTGTTTCCCAAATTTCTGTAGCATGCAACAAAGCTAACGTCTTCTTTTTTTTTCCTATTTCCTAGGGCCAACCCGCCGCCGTCAGGGTCTACAACATCCCTATGTTTAGCTCGCCCGTCTCCCAAAAGACTTTCTACAAGAGCGACAAGGTCAAACTGTCATGGAATAAAAACGGCAGTGGCATTCTTGTTCTTGCCCAGACCGAAGTTGACAAGACAAACAAGAGTTACTATGGAGAGTCTACCCTTTACCTCCTCAGTAGCACTGGCGGCTACGAAGGCCGCGTTTCACTCGACAAGGAGGGCCCCATACATCACTTTAATTGGTCACCCAACTCCAAGGAATTCGGTGTCGTCTATGGCTTCATGCCCGCTAAAGCCAAGATCTTCAACAGCCGAGCTGTTGCTACGCATGAGTTCCCTACTTGCCCGCGTAACGAGATCTTTTTCTCGCCCAATGGCCGCTTCGCCATTGTTGCTGGTCTTGGCAACTTGGCTGGCCAGGTCGACGTTTATGATCTTGGAAAGGACTATCGCAAGCTGTGCACCATTGAGAGTGGTAATCCCAGTGTTCTTGAGTGGAGTCCTGACAGCCGTTATATCATGACTGCCACGCTGTCTCCCCGTCTGCGTGTTGACAACGGCGTTAAGCTATGGCATGTTACTGGGCCTCTAATGTATAATGAGGATATGACCGAGCTGCTCCAAATTGCCTGGAAGCCTATTGCTCCCCAGGATCAACCGGGAGGTGACCCTACCAATCCAGTGCCTGTACCTCATGCATCGGCTACCTCGTTCCTAAGCACTCGCAAGACCCCTAGTAAGCCTGCTGGTGCTTATCGCCCCCCTGGAGCCCGTGGAATGGCTGCACCTCTACATTTCAAACGCGAAGACGAGGGCGGCTCGTCACATGTTATCAACGCAGGTATCAGTCAGACTTCTGGAGGCACTGCTCTGAATGGCTTTGGTCGTCCTCGCCGTGCTGTTCCTGGAGCTGAATTTGCCGAATCCGCTCCCCGCGCCGTTCCTGGTTCCGAGGCGGTTGATGAAAATTTATCCAAGACTGCCCTCAAGAACAAGAAGAAGCGCAGCAAGAAGGCCAAGGAAAGCGAAAGCAAATTCCCCGAGCCTAATGGCGGTGTCAGCCTTACACCCCCCAATGCCAATGGAGGAGCTTATGGTAACGGCAGCCGCAGTCCCGAGCGCCGCAACGGCCAGGGCCAGAGTACGGCCCGAAGCCGGTCGCGTAATCCTAATGGAGGCCGGCCACGTAGTAACACCGCTCGCAGTCACGGAGCAAGTGGAGCGAACAACGGCGGCACTGTTCCAGACATGTCTACAGCAAGCAATGGGGCTACTGCCGAAGGGGATGCGCAGAATCCTGCCACCAAGAACATTAGAAGTCTCCGGAAGAAGCTGCGTGCCATTGAAGATCTGGAAATGCGTCTTGCGCGCGGCGAAAAGCTGGAGGACACGCAGATGAAAAAGATTGGTACCAAAGAAGCAGTCATGACCGAGCTGAGTGCTCTAGGCGAAAAGAATGGACACGATGGCTAGGATGAGATGTTGGGTTGTGAGGTGTACAGCAGTCCAGGGTACTAGGAGGATTATTTGAAGGATTTTAGAATGCAGTGTTCTATTGTAATATAGACTTGCGTGCCCGATTCAAGGACCTTTGGATGCCAATTTTGCGCATTTAAGGCCATCTAAGATTGAACATGCATACAAAATGGGAATCCAGGTCTCTAAGTAGAGGCAGTACAGGCAAGGTGATGATGACTAATCACCATAGCTGATGGTCTTTATGCAACGTCAAATTCCGTACAGACGAAGATGATACACTTGGTCCAACCGAATGCCTGTATGTCCCGGCGTTAAAAAAGGCCTCGTCTCGGGCTGAATTCACATGCTGTCACCCATCCGTCAGGGAGCAGATGCTTAACTGAGGCGATGTTTGCTTGCTGCGGCGGCGGCCCATTGTCCCCGAAAAAGAAAAGAAAAAGAAGACGTATGATAGATGATAGATAGCGTAGAAAGAACTTGGAGAAACCGACGGACGTGTATAAACTACTCTATAGACTATCTTGCAACAACCACATTGATCAACGAAAGAAGACAAAAGCAACAAGGCAATTGACTGCAAAAGGCGTAGTTGGGAGTGGTGGACGGATAGTGTGGGAATGAAAAGAAAAAAGAAACAAAAGTACAGTTAAATGGTAGAAATGGAGCGTAGAGTGTGCAGTGTGATATGTGCTGGGGAGGGGGGACGAGTACGGACAGTAGCAAGAATCATTGAATAAAGCAGGCAAAGAAAACAAGTCAAACAATTAAGAAAAAGCACAAGACGAGACGATATGGAAGAGAGGACCCCGGGAAAGTCGAAGAACAAACAGTAGAGAAAAAGAAGGAAAGAGAAATAAAACAGAGAGATAAAAAGAAACCTCCACTCCCCCTCCGAAGCGACGCGTTGAACCGACCCTCCGCGTATTTGACCAGCCGAGATAGAAAAGCACAAAGTAAAACCTGAAAAACAGCACCAAGAGAGAACAGGAAGCAGGGTATGCCTCTGGCCGCGGGTGGGCCAAAGGAGAGAGCCAAGGATAACATGGGTAGAAAGACAGAAACGGTGACGAGGAAGACATGTAGACAGCGAGTCTAGAAGTAATAAGAAAAATGAGGGAAGGGTAACAACAATTCGGGAGTAGAACGAAGGCATTAAAGCGGAGAAAGGGATCGAGAAGAAGAACAAGGGGAGATGAAAGATGAAAGAAAGCCTGAGCAACTCCTAGAATAAACCCCTTCAGTGAAGAACAATTGTAAAAAAGAAAAGAGGAAAATGAAAGAACCCGCTTATAACCAAAACCACCAAGCAATGGGCGCAAACAAGAAACAAGGAAAACTTAGTATGACCACGCAAGAAGACACAAGACGGCCGATTTTGAGGAACACAACAAAACAAACAAGGGACAGGTCAGAAAGAAGCATTACAACGCTTCTCTCGCCCCTTATCATGTGCTGCTAAAAAACATGTCGTCCGTAGCCGGAAACATGCTGACTGCTTCAAACCCATCCATCATCATTACACTCGTATCACGGTCAAGCACTAACACGTCATTACCAAAGCTACTTATAAGAATATCATCATCCGAGAGTGGCGCAGCCTGTGTCAGTACGGCACCCGACACGCTACTGCTCCCGCCGGAAGCGCTCATGCTAGACATGAGCGAGTCATCCATCAAGGCCGTAGACGTGGGCACATCGGTTCCGGCACTGGCAAGAGCAGGCAAGGAGGGCTCGGCGGAGACAGAAACAGTACTGGAAGCCGGCGCAGGGGCTGCAGAACCGGTAGCCGATGGTGTGCTCTCAGATTCAAAGAGCCGACTACAAGGTGTCGGAGACTTGGACTTGGATAATTCAGGGGGTGTGTTGTACTCGCTCTTAACATGTGGCGACGAGCGTGCAACAACACTGTCGAGAATGGCATCGGGAGATACATACGAGTGCGGCGTAGCGACAACTGTGTGTGTGCCGGAATACTCGCCAGGCAACGACATGTTATGTGCCATTGTGAGCATAGCAGGGTTCGTAACACCGCTGGTAGAGCTGCGAGAAACCGGCATAGGCACGCCGACACCAGGGATGACGCAGTCGGCGGGGAGGGCAACATCCATGAGGTCAAAGCCTTGGTCATCGTCCATGTCAAACTCATTGTGTGGAGACTCAGGTCCTGACGATTCTGAGGAAAACGAAGAGGTGGAACTAATCGACAGATTATTCTTTCTCCGCGTGCGCGCCGACTTTTCCGTGCGAGTTTCTATGTCCGGGCGCTTCTTACGCGGACGGCCGCGCTTCACAACCTTGCGGACAATGCCATCAAAGGCACCGATGCACATGCCACGCTGTCGATGTCTTGTCAAAGCATCATGGCGAGCGAAACTGTTACCACACTCACATGGGTACGGTTTGATGCCAGTATGGATTTTAGCATGACGCTTGAGGTCGTGTTGGCGCACAAAGCACTTCTGGCATGTGGGGCACTGGTACTGCCGGTCGTTCAGATGAGTCTGTACATGCGACTTGATGTTTTCCTTGCGGCCAAAACGCTTGCCACAGCCCTCGAAGAGACAGCTATATTTGTTATCTCCCTCTGGGCCCTGGATGTACTGTGCTATGTCTTCCAGAGTCACGCCAGTCTCCGTCTTGGTCTCCTCAATGTTGATGCTGGCAATGCTGGCGGCACTAGCGGCACTTGCCATACTTGCCATAGAATCGGTACGGCGGTGGGGAGATGCCCGGCGAGAGTGCAATGGTGAATCAGGAAGAGAGAGACCCTGAACCGGATTCATACCGGACTTGGAGTGATACATCATTCCTGGAAGAGCAGCAGCAGGCATCATACCAGCCATCATGGCATGGTGGTAGTGTGTTACGTCGGCATTGACAACACCGACGCATTGGTCCTGCAGCTTAAGAAACTCGGCGTTGACGTTGTTCATGTTGAGATAACCAGCAGAAGGAGGTTGCGACATGCTCGCAGCGTCGGTATACGTGATTTGCTTCACGGGAGTATTGGGCATTGTAGGATGCGAGACTGAATGCACCGAGTGTATAGAGTGCGAGTGGCCATGCCCACGACCATGTGGCTGAGTGTGGGGTTGAGACAGAGATTGAGAGCGAGAGTGCGAAGATGCATGCTCTGCCTGTTGACGCATTTCATCAAAAGAAGTCAAAGGCCGAGCAGTTTGTTTGCGAAGGGGCTTGACGGTTTCTTCCATGGACTCATCATAGCCATCTTCGAAGCGAGCGGGAAAGGACGGTTGTGGTTGTTGCTGGAACACTTGCTGCTGCTGCTGAGCCTGGACTCGGTCCTGCAGCGACTCGCTATCTTGTTGTTGCTGTTGGGATCCATCGCTACCACTAGTCGTCTGTCGTGAGGATTGCTGATGCTGTTGCTGAGGATCCTGATCCTGGCGCTCTTGTGGTGTCTCCATGGGTGTAGGGGGCATGTATGCTGCTGCTTGTGTATGTGCTATCTTGGTTAGCTGGTGGAATTCAAAATGCAGCACAAGCCATGCGTACAGCTAGCTACGTGTACAGACAATAAGGCCGCGACTACTGGGGCCGAATGCGCAGAATACAGGGGAATCAAAAGTGTTCAACTTACCAGCTACATTCTGATTGGTAGGTGTGGTTGGCCTTGTACTGTCCTGGGTTTGACTCTGGTGTTGCCCTTGGGTCTGGCCTTGGCCTTGTGTTTGCACCTGAACTTGGGGAGGCTCCATGCCCAAGGTCTCAAACTTGGTGACACGGTCCATAATGCCGTTGCTGATTCGGCGCGAGTGTCGCTGGAAACCCCCCTGAGCCTCAGCCTGGTTTTGGTTCTGATTATGGGCCTGCGTCTCGATTTGAGATTGGGCCTGAGACTGAGACTGCGATTCTTCTTGGGACTGTGGCTGGGGCTGGGACTGAGACTGGGCGTCGCCCTCGGACATCCAATTGCCAGCCGTAGTGGGGCTCTCGGCGTATACAAACGACGGGGTTGCCAATGGACTATCCGTCGTGAAAAAATCAAACCCCTTGCCCGTGATAGGGGCACTTTGCAAGCCCATGTCTGGGCCAAAGCTGCTGTCGAAGTGAATGGGCGTTGTGTCGTAACTGGCAGGATCAAAGCGCTGCGAATGAGGAGTTGAGTGAGGAGAAATAAGGTAATTTTCCTGCTCCATGGACATGCTGATGTACGGCCGGCTCATCATGATGCGATGTTCGTGGGCAGAGCTTGTCACAGGAGAGGACGTAGGATGACCCATTCCCACCGATCCTGCAGCCGCCGCCGCGGCAGCCGCTGCCGTCACAGAGGCCACGCTCTGCCGATTGGACAACACCTGGCGCCGGGTGTCTAAGCTCAAGCCTCGACGGTGACCTAGAGACTGCCGGTGGTGCTGCATATTGGCAGAGGAAGGAGCAGCCATCGGTTGCTGATGATGCGGCGGAGCAATTCTAATAGTATCAAAGTTGGCATTGGGCGTCGACTGCTGACGTTTATGTCGGCGTTCTTGCAGAAGCTGCTGGCGATTTTGGTGGATGGCGCTAGCCGGCGTGTGACTTGACGAGATCATGTCGAGGGACGTGGCGTGAACAAGTTGTGATTAAGCCTGGTGATGCTATCCCGTTCCGGCTCACAACGATGCCGGAGACCTGTCTGTCCTAGTGTTGACGCACAGCACACTGGGAACTGACGCTGACAACTTGGAGCTGCGATCTCCCCTGGCGGCGATCCTCGAGCCCAGCAAACAAAATGCACGAAAGGCAGCAATTGATTGGTCAAAGTACAAGATACGGACAAGTTGAGGCCGAGGAGGGCGTCGCAAGTTGTGGATCGAGACGAGACGAGTACCCAAAGCAGGCCGCAGTGGGCAAAGGCACTGGTACGGAATGTTGAACAGGAAAATAAGAGAGAACGAGATGCAGAAGTAGTCGTAATGTTTGATTGGGAGAGAAAATCTCTTCGTTTGTAGCGTTGCAGCGAGAAAGGAAAGAGCGTAGATTTGTGCGCAGGCTTATCGCGAAAGGCAAACGAAAGTAAACGAGGAAACAGCGAACGAGACAAGCGGAAAAGAGCAAGAGATCAAGTTCATGCGGCAGTAGCAGAAATTACAAAGGTTCAATTCAAAGAAAGGGAGAGCGAGAGAAAGAAGAAGAAAAAGAAAAAAAAGAGTAAGGGAAAAAAAGCCGCCACAGATGCAAGCTGCAGGTCCAAGGTTTGAGAAGGAATTACAAGATGCAGTTGCAAGACAAGGCCAGGAGGGAGAGACCTGAAGGTCAAGACCGAAATTGAGAGATCGAGAAATCGAGATCAGGGCAAGTTCCACGGTCAGCGCAGAGGGAACAAGAAATCTGCAGAGGTAGAGGCAGAGGCAGAGAATGAAAATGCAAGAGCGAGTTCACAAACTCGGACGTGCGACTGAATAAACAATAATCACAGGAAGAGGCGATGTTCCGGACGAAAAAAAAAAAAAGAAAAGGAAAAGAAAGAAGAGCCGAGAATGACACTGCGAGCGAGGTTTCTGGCCTGTCTGTCTTGTTGCGAGCAGGAGAAGAGAAGAGGGGGCCGTTTGAAAGAAGGGAGAGCCTAGGGAGGGAAAGCGAAAAAAAGAAACACAGGAAATCAAGAGAAAAAAAGAGATAAAGAGAAAAAGAGAAAAAGCGGCATCATACCGGAAGGCTTCCTCGTTCTCTTAGCCGATCGACCCATGGCTTTCTCTCTTTTCCTTTTCCCAGGTGTATAATTGCAGACGTCCCAAAAAGAGGTCATTTACGAGACCAGCAGTCGCGATTGTTTACCATGGGCCTTGTGTTGCCATGGCGACTGGCCTGGGGTGAGCCTAGCATGAGCTAGGCGTGTTAGTCCCAGAGATCTTGGAACACATCCACTTTGCACCCTCTTTTTCATCCGCTCTTAGGATTAAACATCCCAAACCTTGCCAGCCCAGGGACTTTTTCCTACTTATTTTCCTTGTCGTTGATAAAGTGGCTGCTGGTCATCACCCATCCGTTGGCGCCGCTGGCTTCATTGGTCTCTCTTTCCCCTGTTATTTAACTGTTTACTAGGTAGCTGCTGTTTTTATTACTTCGTGATTGCCTATTTGATCGCGCCCTGAAATGGGCTCCTGCCCAACTGAGCCTGCCTGCACTCTGTTTGACGAATCCACTCTCCACCACATACACCGCGTATGTGCATTATTGTGTCTTGCGTCTTGTTTCCTGATTGCTCTTATTGTGTGTACGTTGTACATGCAATGTTGCATAAATCCCAAACCAGACCCTCTCAGATGACTAAGCAGGAAACACGTTTGTCTGAGTCTATATTTCATGTCCAGGCCAATACGGCCTTTCAAACTTGTTCCCCCATCAACTTTGGTATTCCTACGCTCCAGCTTGCCGTGTACTTGCTTCTCTGTACATGAATTGTGCTTGCCCCTTTCCCTGGTAATCCTAAGCCGCCACTTGGCTGATCCTCTTCTGGCCCTTTTCGTTTTTTTCCCTACCTAGGCTCTTATACGTCTCTCGCCTGACTGTCATCCATTTCAAGCCACAAACGCTCCACACAACAATCACCCACCCCTTCACCCTTTTTTTCCTCTTATTTGTGCGCAGCACAATAGGCCATTGTTCCAGAACATGTGGCTCTAATTTCCATCCCATGCTCTCCTTATTCATGGCTGTTTCAAAAATTCGTCGCCTTACCATCACCATTTCTCAGAACACGGTTCGCTCTCTTCCTTACAATATATAATAATCTCCTGGCCATATCCTCAAATCAGCATCCCCTGACTACGTATCACCAGCATCCCGTCCCGTTTCTTTCGCTCCCCCTTCCTCAGCCCTGTCTGTTTTTCCTCTCGTAATGTGTCCTAACAAAACCCTCGAATCTTTATCTAAATCTAGCAGTCAGAAATTTAACTTGAACCACACATCTCCTTCCCTTGTTCCCCATCGACTGGTAAGCACGGGCCCTAAAAAGCCTCTTAAACCTGCATATTGCACATGCAGCTGCAAGAACAACAGCCGACCCGACGCTTGGGGTTCACCACTGTACGTGCTGCGTGCTTCGTGCTGCTGACTGCCTGCCCTTAGGCACGGACAACTTGACGAGATGCTACTGGACACCAGACCAGGGCCACATAATCTTAATCTTCAAGGTGCAGAGAACTTGTCTACTGTGTGAGTTGTGTTGGACGTACGTTGAGAGGCCCAATGCGCCTTGTGCATAGCGGTTTTTTGACGTGAGCATGACGAGCATGGTCATGACAGGCATAGTGTGTTGCATCACGCTTCCAACAAACATACAAATATATATGCACATTTGTATTATGATTTAATAGGGACCCTACAATGCCACCCTCTGCCTGCTCACCCCTCAAGTTGCCTATTCCCTCTGACCTTATGCTTACTGCCTTCCCCCAAGCGCCTGACTTATTTTCGTACCTTTTCTCCCATGACCCAAGCTCCGTTCACCCAACAACCATGGTAAACCAAAAACACGATCGGCACTTTGCCAGTCTACCCAACAGAGGCCTTTTTCTTTTCCATCTCTCCTCCCTCCCCCTCAGTTTGCCATCTAGGCATCTTTTTTACCATTTATTTCGGCATTTTCCACTCAACCAGGACTTTATATTTCCGATGTACTCACTGTTGTTGTTGTTGTTGTTGTTTATGCCTTGCACTTCTCATCCCCTTGCCTTGTATATCAGCAGATGCAGGCACTGTAGCTTTGGGTTGCTTTTCGTCTGATCGGGATGCCTGCACCTGCATGAGCACAAACTTGGATCTCAGAGGAGCCGTCCGTAATCCTAGAGAGCACTGGCTATTCCCCATGCATTCCCTTTGCTGTTTCGAGCATACCTGTTTCTCTCTACATTTATTCTACTAGCCAAAGGTCCTGTGTGTCAACTGGTGGCGCGCAATACGTACATTTAGCTTTAACAAGCTCAACCCTAGCGGCTGCATTCGCGAACCTTGACCGTATCAACACCAAGACCTTCTCCCCTTCTTTCATGACTTCACCTTGGCATACACGCAGCTCGGATCTTGAAGTGCAATGTGCAATACCCCGTGCGTTCATTTTCCGATCCATGGTGGCCGGAAACATTAAAGCCCGTATCAGGTGCCACCGAGAAGCAGAATGATGCCGCCTACAGCATAAAAGCAGGCTCGGTCACACCCAATCCCTGCCAATCTGAAAGACAAGTTGCTCCCTTTTCTTCGCACCTCCTAGCCATGTGCCCCGGGCTGATTTAGCGCGTGCCACGGCAACCCCCCTTAGGCACAAGCTAGGCTTCTAGGTTGCACCTCTCAACCTGGAAATTAACGACGAGCATCACGAGGCTGCGCCTCTAAGAGAGGACTGTTCTTTACGGCGGTGGGGGTGGGTCCTATGTTTGTATCCTTACGAGGCTGTTGTTGTGCAAGGCACAAGCCCTTTAAACTAGCTATTTATTTAGCAGTCTATGAAAGACACTTACTAAGCCCAGCTGCGTGCTCGGTAATTGATGCTATATATGGTTATAGGCGTGGCCAGGGCTACCCTATCTGCAGTGCCAGCTGCTTGCCAGCTGCCGCGCCATGGACCCAAGGTGTCACAAGGACCCCCCGCCTGTTTATTGTCTTTTTTGTTCTCGTCAAATCAGGATTAACTCCTCGGTGCTGATAACCCTTTAGCGCTGGGCTACTGTATCGGCTCGGGGTCCGCGTCTGCAAGACAATCTCAGACTCGTGTTGTCTGAGCCTAATTTCCCTTGGTTGGTTGTCACGGTGGCTGAAAACCTGGAGCTGGTGCGATAGAAGCAGGGAGAGGGAACAAGAGCAAGAAAGCACCACAAGACAATGGGCCGATATGGCTAGTTTTGTCCAAGAACTCACTAGACATGCGAAAGCCGGTTATACAAACGGCGTTTCTATTGGCAGGTGCAATAGAGCCCAGGTGCCTTGAGATTGCAAGTGCCAGTAGGTATGTGTATAGGACAGAAACGTAGCAATGGAAATACTGATACTACAATATACAACCAACATCTGTACAAGAGTAAAGCGAGGCACGCGAGGAAACACTCTTTCTCATGCCTACTGCAATGGCAAGGCAATTTGCACAGCCTGAGCAGCAACTGAATATGCGGCAGCTGTCTGCCGGTTTCTTGTCCTTGCCCACCATCCGCTAGCCAAGCTCATAAGCCACGAGGACTGCTTCTTTGAGAAATTCATTCTAGCCTGGGAAGGTGGGTAGCAGAGAGTTGGCCTATTAGCAACTGCCGTTATCTAGCAAATCCTCGCCTCTTTATCTTATAGAGCTGGTCAGGTGCCAAACCGTCAAACCCTAATCCCGCCATCTTTTTTTTTGCTTCCCCTCTCCGAAAAGGCCCCTCCTACTAACTTGTTACCCCATGCTTTAGATTTTTCTTCTCCCTTTTTCATTTTCTGCCTTTCTTCTGCACCTGAATTACATGATTTGGGGTGTTGGCGGTCAATAATTCTTTGCCTCTCATTTTTCTTTTCTTGCAGTTGTGCGTTTAGGGTTTCTCGTGTTGGGATCATTCTTGCAGCTTGAATTCCTGCTGTGCTGGCCCCTCAGCTTTCTGTCATCCAGTCATACATATCGTCGTTGCTCTGTCGGTCTGAGCTTAGATTAAGACGCCGCCGTCTTAGTGAGCCGTTTCTTTTCTGCCACCTTTCCCTAACAGCCGCACTAGGCTTGTTTCTTTCCGAGAACCTCCCGACAAACTCCGATCCGTTCATTCAGGAAATGTCCGGCACAATGCGCAATACTCCAAGCCGAGCTCGGGACCGGGCCTCCATTCTCAACAACACCAACTCGCCTTCTGCTGCCGGCGGTAACCACCCCGCAAGCCCGGCGCCTAATTCGAACATCCCTAGACCGATCGAGGTTCACCCACCGCCGGCCGAGCCCAGCTCCGGTGCCTCAGTCAGTGCCAGTCGCCAGAAGCAGACCAAGCGCGATGAGGTATGTGCCCAGAGTCTTTTTTGCATGCCTGACACAGAGCCTTGCACTGCCGGCTCTTTTTTGCTAGTTCCATGACGAAATAAAAAAGGAGGCGCTACTATCAAATCTTTCTGCTACGCTGCACTTTGTTTGCTTGCATGGCCATGGCCGGCCGCACCTATTCTGATTTCATTGATACGTGACAACTTGCTAACCTCTGGTCTATTCGCATATAGGCTATTCGCCGCAAGCTCGAGAGCGACCTCTCCAAAAAGAAGCACCTCACTACCCGCGCCCGCCACTCCCGCAAGGCACCTCCCGGCACTGTCCTGGCCCTGAAGCCTAGTCCTGCGCTGCAGATAAAGCCCGCTACCACTGTTGCCGAGGCCGCTCAGCTAATGGCTGCCAAGAGAGAAGACTGCGTGCTTGTTACAGACGACGATGACCGCATTGCAGGTATCTTTACTGCCAAGGACTTGGCCTTCCGTGTCGTTGGTGCCGGCTTCAAGGCTAATAGTGTCACCATTGCCGAGATTATGACCAAGAACCCTCTCTGTGCTCGTACCGATACCAGCGCCACTGATGCCCTTGATCTGATGGTGCGCAAGGGCTTCCGCCACCTGCCTGTTATGGACGAAAATCAGGATATCTCTGGTATTCTCGACATTACCAAATGCTTCTACGATGCCATGGAAAAGCTGGAGCGCGCTTATGCTTCTTCGCGCAAGCTGTATGATGCTTTGGAGGGCGTACAATCAGAGCTTGGCTCTAGCCAGCCTCAGCAGATCATCCAGTACGTCGAGGCTCTGCGTACCAAAATGTCTGGCCCCACCCTGGAGTCGGTGCTCACTGGAATGCCGCCCGTGACCGTTAGCGTCCGGACTTCAGTCAAGGAAGCTGCTGCCATGATGAAGGAAAACCGCACCACTGCTGTTCTGGTGCAGGACCAGGGTCAAATCACTGGTATCTTCACCAGCAAGGATGTCGTGCTTCGTGTCATTGCTCCGGGCTTGGATCCCAATACTTGCAGTGTCGTGCGTGTCATGACTCCCCACCCTGACTTTGCTCCCATGGAAATGACCATCCAGGCTGCTCTGCGCAAGATGCACGGTACATGGAAACCCGCTTCCCTTGTAATATGAGAGAATTCAAGACCTGCTAACTTTGAGATCTAGATGGCCATTACCTTAATCTTCCTGTCATGAACGATTCTGGTGAGATTGTTGGCATGGTTGACGTTTTGAAATTGACGTATGCCACCTTGGAGCAGATAAACACCATGTCCAGTGGTGATAGCGAAGGCCCTGCATGGAACAAGTTCTGGATGTCTCTTGACCACGAAACAGAGTCTATGGTGTCTGCTGAAGGTAGTGCCATGCACCATGGCACTAACCTGGGCTCTCGTATCATGTCTCCTGATATGACCCGCGACCGCATCAACGACAGCCTTGCTCCTAACGATTCAGCCTCCCATGTTGGTATAGACTCTCCTCCTCATTCCATGCTTGGAGATACTCCTGCTGCCCAGATGTCTCCTGCCGATATCCCATTCCCTTTCAAGTTCAAGGCTCCATCTGGCCGCGTGCATCGCCTACAAGTAATTGCATCGCAGGGCATTGAAACATTTATTGCCAACGTCTCTGCCAAACTAGGTGCTGATGTTGACATGATTGGTGGTATGCCCATGGTTGAGGATGGCAAGGTTGACGGCACTGGCTATGCCTTGAGCTATCTGGATGACGAGGGTGATACTATTTCTATCACCACCGACAATGACTTGCTGGAGGCCATCATCATGGCCCGCTCCCGCCGCCAGGACAAGGTAGACTTATTTGTGCATGATCCCGACCATGCACCAAGCCCAATCCACGAGTCAGCTCCGGCTCCTGCCCCGGCTCCGGCTCCCTCGGTACGCGAACGCCGCAAGCACTATGATACCTCGGAAACCGAAACGGAAGATGAAGAACACGGGCGTAGATCGCGACGCTCGCGTGGCCATCATCGTCACCACCATGCTGCTGTCCAGGACCAGGTAATTGCCGGTGTCCCTAACGAGCTACTACTCCCGGGCGCCATTGTGGCACTCTCGGTTGTTATCGTCGGCGTGTTTACGATCTCTCGCCTGACGAGCCGGTAGAGAAGCGCAGTAGTAAGAAGACAGCCCTTTAAACGTGGTTGTATTCTGCTCTTTTATCAAACTTTTATTCCTGTCACGAAGTCAAAATTTTGTTTTTCATGTTATTCTTTCATGTCCCCTCCCCGGAATTTCTTTCATTCTTGTATGCGCGCGCTCATTTGTACTTCTCTTTGTCCTTTTTTTTTTTTTTTCTTTTCCTTTTTCTGTTCTCTTATTCTCTGTTTTAACAATGATCTTTTCCCTCCTCCCTCCTATGCTTTGATTCATGTCACTCTTCTGATATCCGGGCACTTTAGACAATGCCTAATCTCAAATTGTACTTCTCTTCTTGTGCTACCCTCTTCTATCTCTAGCTTTGTCTTCACTGTACCTCTCACCTTTGACAAAATGTTCCTCGTCTCCTCTTCATACCCGGTGGATGTAATGATTTACTTTTTTTTTTTCTTCTTTTTCTTGCCAAACTGAAGAGTCCTGCTTGTGTTGCTAGCAATATATATATAGGCTTTCCATAATTTGGCTTTAGTGTTCTAGTAATTTTTGGCGAGCTTATGCGAGCCGACCTGCTTTTCCAACTCTCCTTGAAATTCCGGCAAACCAACTTTGAGGACAGAGCTCGTCTTAAAAATCTTACAAGAGACACAGCAAAATGTATCAATAAGAATGCAGTTGGACTGTCCATATACTAAACCGTCATATTGCTGCAGTACGCCGTGGTAGATAGCCCAGGCCTCGGCCATCAAATATTTATACAGTCACGTGACCCGCAAATTCTGGATCTCCGTGCTTAGTCGCATCACCAAATTCACAATAGCTTCACTTGTGACAATAATTAATAATGATGGGTTGGATTTAAGTGTGGAAGACGACGACGGCGCTACAATTTTCTTCCCTCATATTCTCCATGATGATAATAAGAAAAGCTCTTCTTCGGCAAGGTACGAACTCTCTTGGGAATCCGTTCATGCCAATCAATGGCTGCAGATCAATGTGCGGAACAGTGATAGAACTGACAAGCTATCTTTCCTCGTAGGCTACCGGCCTGCCGTAGGCTCGAACATCTGCTACTACCGTGCTTTGACGACCGGGTCCATCCTCCCCGCTCCTACTCCCACTTCTGATACACCCGCTTCACAGATCCCTATCCCTCGCCAGTCCATTGAGACCACTGAGGCTGTCGAGGAAGAAGAAGACAAGGGGCCGAAGATCCCCAGCAAGCCTGTTGCATCGTACGAGAACTCGCTGGTCAAGGAGTTGATGAAACTGGCAAACACGGAGAATAACAAGGTCTTCCGCAAGAACTATGCCCGTAACCAGAGTGCTGAAGCCCAGTTAGGCAAAATGGGCTCAGACCTAACTGTTGCATACTCGGCGACGCAGGCGCTCAAATCACCGCCAACAGCCCAGCAAGTGACGCTAGAAATGCTCATGGCGGCGCAGACACACATGGGCCACAATGCTAAGGTGTGGAACCCGGCAAACTCGCGCTACATCTATGGTATTCGCCATGGCATTCACATTATTTCGCTTGAGCAAACATTGGCACACCTGCGTCGTGCAGCCCGCGTGGTCGAAGAGGTGGCGTATCGGGGCGGTACCATTCTGTTTGTTGGCACACGCAAGGGCCACATGGAAATTGTTTCGCGCGCAGCCACCAAGGCCAAGGCCTGTTATTTGTTCACGCGGTGGACGCCAGGCTCTATTACCAACAGAGACAGGCTACTAGAGGGCTTGAAGGTGTATGCTGTCAACGAGCGTGACGAGCTTTTGGCAGGCTTTGAGAAGCACGTCGATGATAGCCGGCCACTGACGCCAGATCTGGTGGTATGCTTGAACCCGATTGAGAACTACACTCTTCTCTACGAATGCGGTCTCGCCAAGATCCCCACTATCGGCTACATTGACACCGATGCAGATGCGTCATGGGTGACGTACCCTATCCCGGCCAACGACGACAGGTAAGCTGCCGTCCACACCTTTCTTTTTCGCTCTTTGAAGCGGCTGCAAAGTCCCCCGTGGTGGGGTTAAGTCCATGTTCTAATCAATTCATTCATTCACTTTAGTCTCCGGGCTGTCACCCTCCTCACCGGCGTTCTTGGTCGAGCTGGCCAAATCGGCCAAGGTCGTCGTCTAGCCGAGGCTTCACAGGGAATCTGCACTTGGGAAACGCCTGCCGAGGTAGCCAAGTTCCTTGAGAAGACTGTGCGCCACAGGAGGATGGCTTTGTCATCAGATCTGACTGAAGCCAAGACTGCCAGCATATCTAAGACCAAACGTGACGGCGGTGATGTTGATGCCCAAAAGGAGCTCTGGAAGATGGTCGAAGCTGAGCTACTGGGCCATGTTGAGCCATTGCCTGTGGAGAAGCTGGGTCCTGAGGAGATGATGCCGGAAATGTAAATCAACAAGGGCACTAGACTTGTAGTTTCATATAACTGTATACTATGACGTTGGACTATTGTGCTCCGTGTGCGCGACGGATGCCTTTAACCTTGGAAGCAAAGAGTCCTTTGACGGACAACCCTAGTCCAATCGGGCACTAACCCTATCGCCATTATACATAGGGGTTTCTCTAGCAACGTAGGTAGAGCCTCTCCAGAATTTACATCACCACAAGACGTGCCCCTCAAGCGAACATTTACCAGGTCATCTGCATCAACCCCTCCAACGGACGTCGGATCTCACCGCATGCCGCCTTGATCGATTTCGACAGCGGAAGAAACAACAACCCCTACTTGTGGTGGCCCCAGTAGGATATCGGCGCTCGCCACCCTCACGATAGCGAATAAAACAACAAGTCAACAAAGAAAATCAACATCAACATCTTCATTGGCCAATAGCCAACAAAAGCCATGGCGTACAACCACCGCATGAGCATTTTGCCTCAGCAACAGCAGGGCCGTAATCGCAAAAAGGAGCCTGAGCCTGACGCGTTCATGCTGTCGGATAAAGAGATTGTAGGCTGCATTACAGACATCGGCATTACCTTCACCATAGCAAATCTGCAGAAGCCCAACCCTGTGCAGGTGCAGCAGATTTTCGAGTGGTTTGCCGAGTTGCTGCTTAATGCCACCCGCGAGACTGTCGAGCCAGCCATGCGTGCTGCTGCTGAGGACGTATGTGGCGAGTACTCAGACATTATCCCGGCTGATACGCGGAATCTCATGGGCTTCTACGTCTCTTTGCGCAGACTTCTGACTGAGTGTGGCATCAACGACTTTTCATTCAACGATCTATACAAGCCCTCGCACGAGCGGCTAGTGAAAATCTTCAGCTATGTTATCAACTTCATCCGCTTCCGCGAAAGCCAAACCAACGTTATCGACGAACACTTCAACCGCTCGCAGAAAATCAAGTCGCGCATTGAGGCATTGTATATCGAGAACCAGGACAAGGAGGCGCTGTTGGATGAGATGCGCATCAATCGCCAGGCTATGGAGGTGCAGGTGCGCGAAAAACAAATGCGTAATGAGGAGCTGAAAAAGACTTTGTTGGAGCTACGTCGAAACCAAGAGAAGGTGGCCATGCATCTCGAGGAGGCCAAGGTTAAGAAGGGCGAGCTAGCCACGGAGCTAGAGGCTAAGACGGCCACCAAGTTGATGCTCAAGCAAGACAGTGTCAAGCTGCGGCCGTACGCATCACAAAGCCCATCAGCACTACAGGCTAGTTTATCTGATCTGGGAAACACGCTGAGTAGCGATCGTTCGCATATCGACGCATTAGACCGACGTGCACGTGCATTGCAGACTAGTGCCGACTCGTTCACAGTCGTCTCGGCTGATGTGGCATCGTGTATCAAAATGCTGGACGAGATTGCAACCGAGCTGAGCAAGGAGGAGGAAGAAAACGCCAAGAACTCGCGCCAACGTGATGCGCTTTCTGAGCGCGGCAACAACGTGCGTGAGGTTGAACGGACAGAGGCTATGCTGCAGAGACAGCTGCAGAAGTGGATGGAGCGCACGGAGAAATTACGCGAGCAGAGCACGATGAAGGCCATGGAGGCAAAAGAAAAAATGGAAGAGCTGCGTGCTCTCCATAAGAAGCTGACAGAAGAGCGGACCGATAAAGCAAAAGAAATGGAGATACGTCGCGTGCGCATCGAGCAAACTGAAAAGAAGGTTGGTTTTGTTCTTCCCATTACAATGCGATGCCGTATGTTTGCTAACTCACTTTTTGCTGCGCAGATGCTGGACCTCAAAGAGAACATTGAAAACGAAGTTCATGCAGCCTATGACGAGTATCTCAAGATGGAGGCACACATAAAGTTGTATATGACGGAGATGGAGCAGGCTATCTAGCCAACGCTCTACTTCAAGGGTCGATATCTATTATTGTTTATACTGGGCCATATGGGAGATGCGGCACTAGATACCACGGTGTGTTCATTCTTCTTTCCCATGCTTTCTTTTCTGCTTGCTCAACGGGCGTATGGTGCTTGGTTGTGGAGTTTCCTTGCGATATTGGGATTCAATACAGCACCATGTCCCCTTGATGATTGGTTTGCACCGCAGCATGCCCTCTTTTGTTTTCGTTTTTTACCATCGGTAATGTCCTGCCCCCCTCATTATTGTCGTCAACGCTCCGCCGAAAGGTAGCGGAACCATCTTGCAACTATTTTCCCTAGCTCTACCGTTCGACTAGACAGACGCACGTCGCTGCTTTGTTTATAGCCTAGCAGCGGAACTTGCTCGGCCTGTATCATCTGCCAGTCGTATTGGGTTTCGACACCACATTCGGATTGCACTGAAGTATTGGTGTTTTGTTCGTTTTTTATTGGCAAAGGCTCAATAATTACAGGTTTGAATTCGGCATGCGAGGCAGCGTCTACAAACATCGACAAGCTGTTCATCATGCCTTGCGCATTCCATTCGCTTGTATTACGATGCACATTAAGCATGCCGTAGACAACGAGCCATCGGTTATCTGGCCTAGCACCAGTCTCATAGCCTGGTGGAGGGGGCACGGCAGAATCAAGCGGCGAGAATACGGATAAGCAGGCACGGAGATGAGAAACGGTCGGCGTGAAGAGGAGTCGAATATGCTTGGTCACTGCTATCTGAAACAAACTGGCAGCCAGCAGTGGGTGTGTATGTCTAGCCTGCGTGTCACCCGGCGGCTGGCTTTGCGAAGCCACGACATCATCGACCAACGCCTGCAGAAACTCTTCCCTGGTTGATCCCACAATAAGCGTTAACGGGTACGCATGGTTAGAAACTATCCAATCGAGAAGCTGTGTGGGCGACGCCGGTGCCAGGACCACGGGCTCAAGGACTTGTGGGCCGGCATCTGGCCCGAGAGCATTTGCCATCGGCGGAGATAGATCGGCCATTATACAGCAGGCTAAAGCTTGGCAAGAGTAGCAGCATAGCTTGATAGCGAGAAACACAAGTTCATAATACAGACAGGTGTAAAGCGTAGGGCACTTTGCAACGACGAATACTTGCAAAGCAAGTTAAAAAAAACAAGCGCGACGTGATGTTGGAAGCCAGTCCAGGGTTAGCTGCCCTCGGCTCTTAGTCAGCAGCCCCACACAAGCTTTACTGCCCATTCTTGACTCACCGCCTTTGCTGCCTCCGTCACAGGCTTTAGATTCACGATGCTGGATTACTTGGCCTAAGACCACGCCATTACGCAACCGCCCACCAAAACCTTTGCGCTCTTCTCTCTCCGAAAAGACATGGAATCCATTGCGCGCATCTCATCACTTCTCGAGAGTGGTAAGCCCATTACAAGACCACCACCACCACCACCACCACCACCACAAGCTATAACCCCGCTAATGCTTGCTTCCTTGCCTACACGATGGACACGGGCAGCTAATCAACCGTCTTCCAACCCGTTATCTAGCTCGAGACTTGACCCTTGATGCAGCTCAATCATCGAGGTTGAACCCGCGCTTTTCGCGGCCATTAGACCACAACCAGATCAAGAAACTGCTTGACAGTCGCAGCGATCGCGATGTGCTCGATGGCCTGCGACGGGTTCTAGAGGTACGTATTATGCAACAGCTGCCCTCCTCCTTGGGCAAACCGCACCTAACACTCGCCTTCTCCCTCCCTCGCATATAGATGATGTACCGCAATCAACAGACGCTTCCCTTCTTCTCGTCCATTGTGAAAAATGTTGCCTCGCCGAATCTTGAAATCAAAAAGCTCGTCTACATCTATACCGTTCATCATGCCGAGCAGGATCCCGATGTTGCTCTTCTCTCTATCAACACCATCCAAAAGTCACTTTCGGATTCAAATCCACAAGTCCGTGCTCTAGCTCTCAAGACTATGTCGGGCATACGGGTTCCGGTGATCAGTCAGATCGTCACCCTCGCTATAAAAAAAGGCGTGGCCGACATGAGTCCCTTTGTGCGTCGGGCTGCCGCTCTTGCCATCCCCAAGTGCTACCGGCTGAACCCCAGCCAGCTGCCATCTCTTCTCGAATACATGTCGACCCTGCTAGCAGACAAGTATTACGTGGCCGGTGCAGCCGTCATGGCATTCCTAGAAATCTGCCCAGAGCGAATCGACCTCATACACAAGCACTACCGGTCGTTGGTCCGCAAAATCATCGACATGGACGACTGGAGTCAGATTGCCACGATCCGCATGCTGACGTTTTATGCCCGCAAATGTTTCCCCAGGCGAACGCGCCGGGTGCAAAGGAAAGGAGCCAAAGCTTCGTCTTATACGACGCCTGCCAATAATCTCCAAGACTTTTATGGTGAACCCGACTCTGGAGAAACTACACCAAACCAGGACGGCAATACCGAAGAAGTTATACTCGACAAAGACCTCGAACTTCTTCTTAGCAGCATCACGCCGCTGCTCCATAGCCGCAGCTCTGGCGTTATACTTGCCGTAACTCGCTGTTTTGTTGACATTGGAACACCAGAGTATGTTTCGCAGGCCATTGGACCTCTGGTATCTCTTTTGCGTAGCTCTGTTGATATCCAGCAGGTCGCCATGTACAATATTGTTACTGTGTGCTTGTCCCGGCCCCAGGATTTTGTCCGCTATTCGTCTCACTTCCTGGTACGGGCTACGGATCCTGTCCCAGTTTGGGAGCTAAAACTTGAAGTTCTCACTCTTATCTTCCCACATAGCCCAGTCCATACCAAAGGCCTGATTCTCAACGAGCTAGAGCATTTTGCTCGCAGAACTTGCAACAAGATTCTTCAGCGCGAAGCTGTGCGTGCTATTGGTCGCTGCGCGCAGTCTGATCCCCAGACTGCAGCACGCTGTTTGCGTCTATTGCTTAGTCAGATTGCTAGTTTAGACGGCACTCTAGCCTCAGAATCGCTAACCGTCATTCGACATTTAATCCAGCAAGATCCTGAGAGCCATACGAATACTGTCATTCGTCTAGCCAAGAATCTGGACTCGGCAACCGAGCCCCAAGCTAGGGCCACCATTATCTGGCTAGTTGGCGAATTCTCAGGGCTTGGTGGTGAAGACAACATTGCCCCAGATGTTTTGCGGATTCTGCTCAAGAATTTTGCCACCGAGTCTGAGGATGCCAAACGCCAGATTGTGCTGTTAGCTGCAAAGGTGTACCTGCATTATCTTAATTCTAAGAATGACACGCAAAAAGAGTCACCGTCGCCGCCACTTACCACGCGGAATGATACCGACCCCGAAGATGACCATCCTATCGCCCAGCTATGGGAATATGTCGCTGCGCTCGTCCGCTATGATACGTCTTACGACTTGCGCGATCGCGCACGCATGTGCCGGTCGCTTATTGGTGTGCCACAGCTCGCAACCCTTCTCCTCCTTGCCCCTAAACCTGCCCCACAAGCCCCCAGTCCATCCGACAGTCGCAAAGGCCTACGCCTTGGATCATCCACGCTTGTTCTCGGCGGAGTGGGCGGTATCCATGGTATTCGTGGCTACGAGGCTATGCCGGACTGGGTCTCTGATGGTGCTGAACCAAGCCCGAGCTTGCGTGACTCGGAAGAAGCCTCTTTAGTTCCCTCGGCAATGGCTTATAGTGCTGACACAGAAAAGAGGGTGCTAACAGCTGCTGAGAGATTGAGCGAGGCTTCGCGGAGTACTAGGCTAGGAGTGCCGCTTAACAAGATGGCGGGCTCTGAGCCAGGTGCATTTTCGAACGGGGGCGGGAGGGGATCAGCTTCGGGTACGGGCGAGAAGTCATTGGATGATTGGCTAGCAGAAAGCGAGAGCGAGGACGAAGACGAAGACGAAGACGAAGAGGGTGAAGACGATGACGATGACGATGACGATGCCGATGAGGAGAGTGAAGATGATGACGATGACGACGGAGAAGATGATGAAAGCAGCGATGCAGACTCTGAAAACGCGCGACTGATGCATTAATTTCTGGCATGGCACTGCATGCTTTATTACCTCCTTGTTTACATACATTCATGTAAGACCTCTCATAATAGCCTTTCCGATAACAATACTCCCTCTCTCAATGACACAGCTATGGTCCTAGCCTCTCTACTAGAAAGTCCTTTATTTACTCTTTCCCGCCTAACCACCTATACAATACCGAAAAATCTCTATCCGCGCACTTCTCATCTGCTATTGCATCGTCATACACTTGGCGCACACGCTCGGCCAGTTCCAGTCTTGCCTCGCGATCTTTTGCGGCCGTAGCCGCCAGCCGCAAATCCTTGGCCATAAGACGAAGCCCAAACCCGCCTTGGTAATCGCGGCTGGCTGGTGCGGTAGGCACTACTCCTGGTACCGGATTATTCACCTCAACAGGCCAACAGCGCCCAGTACTCGTGGCCAACACGCTGGCCAGCACATTCGCATCCAGACCCCAGCGCATACCAAGGTTCATGGCTTCGGCAGTCGCAATGTTGGCCACACCGAGCACGTAATTGTTAGCCAGCTTAGCGACAAGCCCCGAGCCTGGAGGGCCACAATGCGTCACGCGCTTCCCCATCGTTTGGAGGATCGGAGTGACAATGGCAGCGCTGTCAGGCGTCGCCCCCAGCATGAATGTGAGGGCTCCAGCGGCAGCACCAACGACACCACCGGACATTGGCGCATCAACAAAGAAAGACTTGACAGAAGCAGTCTCGTCAAGTTCAGACGAGCTAGACCTAGAAGGGGACGGAGACGGCCGGTTCTGTGATTCAATGAGGGCGCCAACAGCACGAGAGGTTGCGGGGTCGATAGTCGAGCAATCAATAAATGTCCGGCCACGCACTGGCAGGTCCGCGCAGGCAATTTCGTCATAGACGGCCTTCACATGTGCGGGCTCAGGCAGCACGGTAAGAACAAAGTCCTAGCAGTTATTGATTCAGCGTTAATAACAAACTGCGGAGGGGGCTACGAAAGTTGCGGATGCTTACTGCGTCCCGGACAGCATCCGGTGCGTTCTCCGCAACAGCCACCCGAGCGCCGGCCGAAATCGATGAGCTTTTCTTGCACCCAGCCACAAATTCCTGCATGGTTTTCACGTTGATATCAAACACGCATAGCTGGTCACCCGGAGATAGCTTCGCTTGTAAGTTACCTGCCATCTGGTAGCCCTGAAATTGGATATGTCAGTGGCCGTGGATGGCGCTGTTTGCGGTAGTCGAGAGTTGGTACTATACCATTTGCCCGAGGCCTATGAAGCCATAGCTTGCCAGACGCCCTCCAGTCCCTGTAAAGAAGCGCTTTTGAGGGACAATAGTATACGGGACTCTGCCCATTCTCATAAACTGTCGTGTAAGCATATTGCAGAAATATTTTGCTGTATTGTTGGTTTGAAGCTAAGTCGGCTGATCTAACGTGAGCAAAGGGTCAGTTAAGATGCCCATTTGGGGTTTCCTATCTCCAAATCTCCATGTGACGCCGGGAGTCTGTCTAACGAATGATTGGCTTCGAATGATGCTTCTCCAAATACCTTCTTCGTCGTCAATGGGACTAGGGTCCGTTAGGGTTTGGACCAAGTTCAACATTCACGACAGCTCCAAAACTACTCTGACCAGTGTACAGAAACGCAAATGGAGTATTGCCAGAATTACTAACTGTTTGAGGATTTGAAAGGCATGTTTGGATATCGAGAAGAAATATCGAAGATGGATACGGAAGCGGAAGTGTGGCGTTTCGGGATGGTCGACCCGCAGATCAGGCCGCCGTCGCCGATGCCGCACGGCGCTTTAGATGGCAAGACAGACAGACCAGGCACTCCGAACAGTCAAATTCCAGATCTGCCGATGTTATTAGATAAATAAGGCAAGACATGAAATAAAGCAGACCCGCAGACAAGTCCGCCAAGGCCAGCATGGAAGTATAAAGACTCAGAAGGGGGTATGTGGTACGTGAAGGATCAAAAACAAGAGCAAAACGCAAGCAACCAGATGATGTGACAACGCAAAGCAGGACATGGGGACATGAAGGGAATGAGAATTAAAGACAAACATGAAGGTTGAATAAAAGAAGCGGTCTGGATGGGAAGCAAAGACCAAGGCAACGAAGTGAATATGAAAAGAGAGTACAAGGACGCAAGGTATCAGATCAGGCATAACAGAAGGCTAGAGCCCACACTATCAAAAGCAGAGAGAACGCCAGCCTCTTGCAGATCCGAAGGAAAAGAAACAGAAGGCCAAGGACAAGGAAGAAAAGAAAAGAACAAAAAAGATATAATAACCGTACAAAAACACCCGGAGTACCCACCGCAAAGCTTTCGGACGCGAAAGACGCAAAGAGAAAAAGCAGACCTAGAAGATCACAGAAAAACAAAGGTACAGCAAAAGAAAAGAAAAAAAAACATGAGGGTAATGATGGATAATTAGACGAAAAGCAAAGTTGAAACTCAACGACGCTTACAGGGCACCCATGAGCCACGGCACAATCGCACTATCAATATGGTTAGCTGACGGAAATCCAAACAAGGCAGTCGTCTTCTTGCACTCCAGGATACATACCCAACTGCCATGGTGGCAGATATGCCCCATAGCGCGCGGCGGCGCACAACCTTTTTCCGCTCCGCAGCCTCAGTCTTGACCTTTTTCGCAGTGCGCTCTTGCTCTTCATCGACATTAGCCTGCGTCTCGGCGGCACCAGCCATCTCTGCGTCCTTGCTAGATGAGGACTCCTCGACAGAGATCTCATTAGCCTTGCGCTTGCTTCTGCGTGTGATAGTGCTCGAAGTCTCGGTGGCTTCAGCCTGTTCCGTGACCTCACCCTGAACAGTTTGGGTGGTCTCGGCAGTGTCTGTGGATGGTGCGATAGCCGCCTTAGAGGTTTCAACCATCTGCTTAGCCTCTTCAATCATACGGCGGGTATCTTCAGCTGACGGCGGTTCGGCAGTAGCGAAGGAGATAGATGGGGTGGGAAGCTGCTGCTCTTCCTTGGCTTCGGGGATGGGTGCCTCAACCTTGGCCGGCTCCTCATGAATTGTTTCTTCGGGTGCAACAGAGGGCTCCTTGGTACTCTTACGAGTGACTCTTCTGCGGGGCTTTGTCTCCTTGACAGGTGCAGAGCCGTCCTCGGCGGTAGGCTCCACAGACGCCTTGCGAGTAGATCTCTTTCTCGGCGAGGCAATGGTGCGCTTGGCAGGAGTAGCCATAGTCTTTACGGGGCTGCAAGAGCGGCGACCACGCGTGCTTGCAATCCCCATGGTCGTAGGCGTAGGCGGAGCGAGAACAGGCGCGGCATCAAACTTGGGAGGAGCAGCAATCTTCTTGATAGGGGAGCCATCGCTAGGGACGGAAACGAATATCGGGGTAGGATCCAAAAGAGCAGAAATCCAGGCCTTGATATTGTACTCGGCGGCTAGTTCCATGGCCTGGACAGGAGGAATCCAGATGTTTCCAGCAGTCTCTTCGGGGCTTGTCGTAGGCTGACTCCTGATCCAATTGCGCTCCATATCCTCCTCAGACGTCTTGGCCCAGGGGAAAGTGACCTTGAACATCCCAGTGGCAGAAATGTAGCCATCATGACTGCGGCGCATTAAGAAGTAGCTACTAGGCGACGAGGTGAACATTTCAGAGACGATGTCCTTGGGTAGCGGCGCGCGGAGATGAACGTAGTCGAAGTAGCCGAGCGGGGCGTTTTGGGCAGTGCCGACCATCTTAGGAGTCAGCTTAGTCTGCCCCAAGCCTCGACGGTTAACGAGTTGGGCATCTAAAGAGAGGATAAGCAACGTGTTAGTGGAATCAGGTAAGCCCCGCGAAACCGCAGCAAGAAAAAGGCAGTTGAAACGCGCGAAATTAGCACGATCAACTGGCAGGAAGCAGACGCGACGCCATGACGGCCGGAGTGTTCGGGAGACAAGTCTCAGTCGGGGCACGTACGACGAGGAACATTAACAATCATCTTCGCGTTGGTGAGGTAAGGGAGAGGGCGGTGAACGGTCGGAGCCGGAGAGGTGATGATATAAGAAACCGGATCTTCCATTTTGGCAACGGGCAAACGAGATGCTACGAGCCGGATACAATATGCGAACGATAGAGCGTCAGGATGCAGCGGCGCGCAAAATGGTGGAGTGTTTTTTTTGTTTGTTTGTATTCGCGTGAATTGGCCAAACAACGAGCACACATACAACACCAACTATGGCACAAGCAAATGCCGGTTCTTGACGATAGTCTTTTTGCGTAAAACAAAAATATATTCGTATAAGGTAGGACACTGAGCAACAATCCGAGTCGCAGGTACTGCTGGAAATGGAGAAGAAAAGAAAAAAAAAGAAAGTCAGGTTAGGGGATTAAAACAAAAATAAAATAAAAAGGACAGTAGGAAGGCGTCTTGTTTTTTACTCCTGGGCCAAGGGAATAAGAGGTATTGTGCCAGGAAGACAAAAAAGAAGTAGAAGAAAGGGAAAAAAGAAAAGAAAAAAAGGAAGAGAGAGGATGGGCAGCGCGAGGGGAAGGGAAGAAGGTAGAAGAAGAAGAAGAAAAAAAAAACTCGCCTATAGATTAGATTACACGAGCGAAAATAGGAAAATAAGGGCAACGACTGGCCAAGCAAGGGTCATCCAGGGTTTGGACGCAGGCCCCAGTTAATAGCCAAATACCAAACTGCAAAGAGCAAAGAGCAAAGAGCAACGAAGGCACAGGACGTAGAGCTGGCGTTCCTAAATTGGACGATGAAAACACAGCTTGGCTCTATTATTTCCGTCGGTGGTGGCATAAGGCTTCCATTCTCTGTTCCAGCTCAGGGCCGTCGCGTCTTTTTCGTTTGTTCTGGCCTGCTGCTTGCTGCTGTCGCCGCCAATATGGCCTGGCTTGCCGGGATTTAGGCCAGGTTGCTTGCGGGAGGGGAACGTGCCAGGGGTACAACAGGGAAATAAAACGGGCCTCAGGAACAATGGGGAAGGCAACAAACTTCTAGCCAGGAATTCAATCAAAGGGGATTGAAGTATTTGTGATTGCAAGAGTGTTGTGGGTGACAGTCTCACGATGCAGAGTTCATGTTTCAAATTTTCAAGCCTGCCTTTTACAGCGGGCTCATCATACCTGGACCCGCCCGCAGGAAACAGCAAGTGCCGCATATAAAAATGCAAAAATGCAAAAATGCAAAAATACAAAAATATGCACCAAGAGACCCAGGTACCACGCTAACAGGCTTCCAGCTCTTCGTTCTCCAACGCGCTAATTTTAAAGTGTTTTGATCGCCTCCTATTGGTCGCATCTGTCGACTCGCGTTTCCTCAACGAACCACACGGACCCAACTGATGTTAGGGACGGGACTTCGGCCAGGCCAGCCCACCGGCCCACAGTCTTCCTTCTCCTTCCACGAGCAACGCGCACTGGGCAAGGCGCGTCCAGCAGATGGCCTCTCACATCTGCTTCTCTGGCGGCGGCCGTCTCTCTGTCCTGTTGTCTTGGTCATCCTATCCTCCTCCCATGCATGTAAAGTGACGTTGTCTATAAAGGCGTGCTGCTATAAACAGTAGCTAGCCCGCAGCAACAGCTTCGCCCTGGCCCTTTCTATAGTTTACCGAAATGTGTCTTACAGTAACCTTAGAGGGGAGGGGGGTGCTGTGCCACTACACGCCTGTTTGCTGCAAGCTCTTTGGCCCTAATTCTCAAAGGCATGGAACGGAAAACCCCAGGGACTTGGGATAAGATGTTGAAGCGTCAGTCTGTTTAGCCAACACCAAATCCCGGAATTAAGAAATGACACCAATCCTCGGGTTGCCTGCTCCGAGACTTCTACTGCGTGGCTAGAGAGGAGAGGGGAGAGAAAAGGGCACACTGTACATCACGAGAATGCTTGTCCCCACGGCAAAACAGAACCAGCTCCCAGCAGGAAGTTGATTAAAACAGAGACCGTTGCTGCTGACAACAAGCCTAGCTCTCCTGTTATTTGGTATATTCTCGGTATGCTGTGAATGCGATCGGTTCATCATCTTTTTTCAATTGCGTTTTGTGCAATTAGCATCGCTGTGCACAATCCACTCTGTTGTATCGGTTGGATACCTGGATTTGCACAAGACATGCATTCACAAGGACCGAGCTTCAGTCGCGAGAAGCAGCTCGTGGATAAGGCTGGACCCAAGTAAGACAATCAAGATGAGAAGCTACAAGGCTGAACTTTGAAGATTGGCCACATCAACCACCCTTTTTCCCCTCCATCTGTCATTATCAGGATGGCATTTTGGCTGGGATGATAAAATGCCACATAGTATAAGTATAGTCTTAGCCTTGCAACAGCCAATTGCCATTCTCATATGATGTACATGCAAACCATGCGAAGCTTCTGCTGTTCTTGTCGGGCAGCATCTTGGCTTGGGCCTGGCCTGGTCGAATTTGGTCTACTCCAGTCCGGCAGCCCAAGTACTCATCTTTATTATTTTGGTTTGATGCAGCGTTGTCCCTTCGTTTTTCTCGTGAACTTGGCCTCAGGACGTCTATGCTTTTAAGATCGCCTGTCGAGAGTCGATTCAAAAAGGAAGCCTACCTACCCGACTTGCACCTTTTATTGGCCCTGGGTAACGGACATCAACCGCCAAACAAGACGGACGGCCTAACGAGGGAGACAAAGAAGTGGGCTGGAGAGGGGAGCAGAAAAAGGACAAGAGAGAGAAAGAAAGAAAGAACAAGAACAAGAACAAAAAGACATCTGCGTCCATGTGTTTCGTAGCTATGGCTCGCGGCTCGCGGCTCGCGGCTCGCCGTTTTGTAGCACTCTGCTTGCTCTCCTAGCACCCGCTGTAATATTCGACATGCACTATTACTACACACAACCATACGAGCTTCTTTGTTTGTTGTGCAGTATCCAAGCTTCTTTACCTTTACCCCTCCTCCCATTCTAGCTGTAGCGGCCGATTTCAATTGGGACAAGCAAGATTCAAGAGAGCACAAGATGATACGCGAGGCAGAACGAAAACAATTGGTAGAAAAAGGCAGTCTGGCATCTCGTTGTTAGCACCGACTATTTACTAATTTACTGGTTGAAGCCTCGATTCGCCTCGAGTCCTAGTGAAGTTACAGCGCCCTAAACCGCTGAATAACCACAATCCCACGCTGAAGCTAAGCTCCCGGCGCCATGCATCCCGCTCTCTTTCTGCTCCCCTGAGCCTCCTGTCTGTTTTCCACCAGGTTGGCCTTCTTTT
The DNA here is from genome assembly GCA_003449175.1 of Ceratocystis smalleyi. Lineage (NCBI taxonomy): Eukaryota > Fungi > Ascomycota > Sordariomycetes > Microascales > Ceratocystidaceae > Ceratocystis > Ceratocystis smalleyi. The sequence continues at coordinate 36,757 of NETT01000173.1, forward strand.
TCTCTTTTGCGGCGACCCAAATTCGAATTTCTCCGTTTCTAATTCCTTATATTTTCGGAATTTGCCTTTCTTTCCCCTATTTTTCTTTTTCTCCCTGCTTCCTCTCTTGTAACGACCCAGGCCCTACTTTTGTCTTTCTCCCCTAGCTTATATTTCGGCTTTTCCCTTTCCAATTCCCCTCTCCGTCATCATCACCACCACCATCCCTTTTTTCTATCCAACCCCTCACCAACCCGACAATTCGCAATGGCTTCCCACGACGACGATACCATGCCCGAGGAGACTCAGGGCTACAAGCTCTCCCAGCCCAAGCAGTCTCTAGCTGCCTACCAGGAGATGGGTAAGCTATTTGATCCGCCCCCCCCTCCGTGATCCTCTTGACTGCTGTTATCAGGCTCACCCATTCATAAGGCTCCCCCGCAAGCCTTGTTGTTATTGACCTTTCCCATTTCCTGGCTGTTCTAGCTCCCAAGTCTATAAAGTCACATGCTAATCAGTTCTCTCCTCCCCCCCCACCCTGCCCAGATGCCAATGATGAGTCCCTCCAGCGCTACAAGGAATCCCTTGGCCTCGGTGGCGGTACCGACCTGTCCGATCCTAAGGACCCGCGAGTCTGCATCATCTTGTCTCTCTCCATGGAGTCCGAGGGCCAGCCACCCGTTACTATCGACCTGTCGGCCCCAGGTAGCGAGGCTACCCTGAAAGACAAGCCATTCAAGATCAAGGAAGGTGTCAAGTTCACCATGGTGGCCACCTTTAAGGTGCAGCACGAGATCCTTAGCGGCTTGCACTATGTTCAGGTTGTCAAGCGCAAGGGGATTCGCGTGTCCAAAGACTCGGAGATGATTGTACGTTGTCTCTTTAATCAGCCTGTCCAAAAGCCACAATGGCATACAGTAGAAGCACTGCCAAGCTATGCCTTGCGCTGCACCGTACTGCTATGTATACATGGCCATGGACGAAAGAACAGCCTCTTGCTAACGCTTCACACACTTTCTGTTCTAGGGTTCCTATGCTCCCAACACCGACAAGCAGCCCGTTTACACTAAGCGCTGTACGTACCCCCCCCC